>JACGAQ010000416.1:0-144884 GCA_014119065.1 Orius insidiosus | reverse complement strand
TTTTTTTTTTTTTTTTCGTTTCGGCAAAATGAGCGAGGAAATTGCAAAAAAAAATCGCATAGGGTAAAAAAAAGCGCTTCACCTGAGGAAAACTGAGTTTTCCGGCTGAATGAGCGGGAAAGTTCCTAAAATCAAGGAAAAAGAGGGTTTCTCTAGTCATAACTTACGGAAAACTCTCGAAAAATCGAGTTTTGAGGCTTGAAAGACGATGAAACCTCAGAAAAGTTAGTAAACGGGGATTTCTTCGTTCAAAAACTAGGAAAACACACCGGAAAAACCGGTAGTAAATTCGAAAGAGCACAAAGCTTCAAACTTGGAAAATTTAAGGAAGTCAAAAGGGAGTTTCTCGGCCGAATGAGCGAGGAAATCGCCTAATACCAAGAAAAGAGGGTTCCTACGTTAGAAAATAATAGGAAAACTTCCAAAAATTCAGTTTAAAAACAATATTCCGGCCGGAAAACTCCAAAAAAAATCGGGGCATAGTTTTAGATTACGCTATTAATGGGTTGAAAAGAAAATTTCTAAAGACGCCTTTTTCGCATCTGTTTCTATTCAATGATTAGGACTTCGTAGACTTTCATTAGGTCAGCGGAGATTACAAAGGTTTTTAACCAAATGGACCTCATTAAGGTGATAGCTCCGCTTTTGGTAGCGGCCAGAAATCGCTTTCACTCTTTATACAGAGGACAATTGAGAATCAAAACAAAACTTTCAAATTAGTTCTTCTTTTAAATCCTAAAAACAACCAGTAAAAATAGTAATTAATCAGATTCCGTTTCACTTAAAGACTAATGAGTTAAGTTGCATTCCTGCTTGAGTGCACCTTGCAATCGGGGGGGGGGGGGGGAAATTACGAAACGCAAGATGAATGAGTCAAGGGGACATCATCTTTTTAAAAATAATAAAGTTTTTTAATTGCAAAAAGAAGATGTCGGCAATCTTTGAACAAAAAAAAAACAGTCGGAGGTTTCCTAATGTCAAGGTGTGTCACTATTGTCACGGAGAGGAGCAATTGTCTCCGGCATTATGCAGAAGGACTTTAAGACGCTCGGATTCAAAGGAGAAAACTATTTTAATCGCCCCTTTAGAAGTCTCATTCCGTTCGAAGAAGCCTTCAGGAGGAAAAAAAAAAAAATCTTCCACGGTTTTGCAAATTTCAATGCCGTAATTTCTGTTTAAAATAGGCTTTTGACACATTCCGAACTCACCTCACGTACATCATCGTGAATCCATTATCTATAATTATCCAGTTTCGGAATAATTAGACTTATCGAAGGATTCTCCGGTTAGGCAATACCATTACAAATTCTATCACCTCGCAATAATCCATATAAAAACTTTAAAAAAATTATTTCAACTTGAAGAAGTTTTTAGCTTTATTCAAACAGGTTTGAAACTCCTGGAGTATGCGCAGAAGGATTTGGACATCAAAGTTGACGTTCGGTCGGTCTGTCAACATTGATGTCCAAATCCTTCTGCGCATGCTCCAAGAGTTAAAAACCAGTTTCAAACTGCGGTTGGGACAAAGCTATTGTGATACCCTCCACGTCGGGTTTCAGGGGAAGGGTCTTAAAAACGCGGGAGGGTCCAATCAAATAACGATCTTCGTCTGTGGTTCCGGCCGGCGGCCCGTAGCGTGAATGAAATGTCGTGAGCGATTTTTGAATTTTCATAAATACTCTGTATATGTTTTACGAATTTTTGGTGTAATTTTTAGTAGGGAGAAATTTTATACTCCACCCTGACCGAGAGGGACATCCCTTGGGAAGAAAGCCCATTTTTTCTACCTTGATGCTTAGAGAACTAAAATATTCTCCGTCTCCTTTGTACTTCCCCTCCTTTATACTTCCCCCTCCTTAAAACCTCCCTCTATTATACTTCCCACAACTTAATACTCCCTCCTCTATATTGTTCCTTCGCTTTAAGGAAGTTTTGTTGGAAGCTCTTCAAACAAGTACTTTTATTTTACTAAAATATTCTCCTCTCCTTGTACTTCCCCCTCCTTAAACCTCCCTCTATTATACTTCCCCTTAACTTAATACTCCCCCTCTATATTTTTCTTTCTTTAAGGAAGCTTTCGTTGGAAGCTCTTCATACTAGTACTTTTATTTTTGCTGAAGCTTTTAAAATTCTGGAGATTCTTAACGTCAAATAAAATTTTTTCTCCTTCCAATTTTGTCGCGTTTAAGCACGACTGGAACCGCGTGCGATAATTAAATATCCGCCCGGTTATCTCGAATAATTATATCACCTAACTCAATTAATAACTCGCAGTTTCCCCTTCGGGCTCTAATAATGAGTCTTTAGAATGGGAAATGATTCATTCAACTCGAAGGTTCGCGTGGGTCGCCGGACTAGAAGCATGCCCACCAACGCTTTTTCTTTCAAGGTTTATATCTAGAAGAGGTCTCATCTTCAATTATTGCTCTATTTCAAGAACAAAATTATTAGAAAGTCCCATAATTTAAAGTTACATAAAAGCCTCTTTAGACTGTAAATAAAATCAAAATCCGTACCGTTCATTTCCTTACCAAACACGGCGAACTACAAGTATTAGGTACGTCAGGGTTTACAGATTTACTACTAACTTGCCATTTTGCTAATTCGATTTAAATGTTTGTTTATTTATTTTAATATTATTCAATAAAAGTTTACTTTCACTTTCATTATTTATTCACTCGTTAAAATAATGATTTGAATGCTATAAATGAGATTTAAGGATTAGTTGTTAGTTAATATGATCCCCAGAAACCTGGGACAATGGCAACAGTATTAGCTTTGTTCCGGTTTGAAACTAATTGGAGCATGCGCAGAAGGATTCGGACGTCAAATTGACGTCAGATGACGTCAGAGAGGCAAGGAGTTTCAAACCAGGAACAAATATATATCTTTTTAACTTGGTTTTTTGAACGAAAAGCATTGACTACCTGATTTTGGAGTTTTTCTCGGTTTTTGGCAGAAACTTGATTTTCCAACTTTTTGAGAATTTGAAGGCTAGAGAACTTCTTTTTTCTCGGTTTTTTGGCCTTGAAAATTCCGAAATTGACGAAACCTTGTTGACCGTATTCCTCAATTTTTAAACACGAAAAACGCCTTTAACTTTTTTGGGCCTTTTGGCCTAGAAAAATCCTAGTTTTCCAGCGTTTTTAGGGAAAAACCTTTTGGTGAAAACCCCCAAATTCTCGGGCTTTCCCTATACATTTTGACCGAAAAAACCCTTGTTCACCGGATTCCTCAATTTTTGAAAACGGAAAACGCCTTTAACAAACCAAATTTTTTGGCCTTTTTGCCTTTTTGGCCTAGAAAAATCCTAATTTTCGAGCCTTTCATGGAAAAACCTTTTGGTGAAAAAACCTCAAATTCTCGGGCTTTCTGTTTACATTTTGACCGAAAAAACCCTTGTTGACCAGATTCCTCAATTTTTGAACACGAAAAAACGCCTTAAACTAAATTTTTTTGCCTTTTGAACAGTTTTTCGGCTGAAAAAAAATCCTGATTTTAGAAAGTTTTTCTCATTTTTAAGGAAGGAGAAACCCAATTTTCAAAATTTTTGATTTAAGGCGATTTCCTCGCTCTTCTAGCGTAGAAACTCCAGATTCTCGGACTTCACCAGTCAATTTTGAAGGAGGAAACCCCTTTTAGAATGAATTTTAGGAGCATTTCTCTAATTTTGCACAGTTTTTAGGCTTAAAATAATCCTGATTTTAGGGAGTTTTTCTCATTTTTTATGGAAAGAGAAACCCACTCTTCAAAGTTTTTTGATTTAAGGCGATTTCCTCGCTCTTGGCGTAGAAACTCCAGATTCTCGGGCTTCACCTATCAATTTTGACAGAAGAAACCCCTTTTTGAGCGAATTTTTAGAAGCATTTCTCTGTTTTAAGATCAGATCAAATCGAATTGATCAATACTGATTGTTATACTTCCCTCATTTATACTTTCCCCTCCGTTATACTTCCCCCACGGTTATATTTCCTCTCTCTTATACTTCCCACCCCGTTACACTTCCACCTCCGTTATACGTCCCCTCATTTATACTTCCCCCTCCCTTATACGTCCCCCTTCGTTAAACTCCCCCTCCTTTATACTTCCCCCTCCTATATTTTTACTTCTCTTGGAGGAATTTTCCATTGGAAGCTCTTCAAACTGGTACTTTTACTCGAAACCTCCTTTTGAACCGATTTTTTTTTTATTTTCTTCGGTTTTTCCGACGAGAAATTTCAGTTTTCCCCGACTTCTTTGCGAACTTGTGTGTTCTAGCTGAAAAACAACCTTTTGGATATTTTTAAGAGCCATTTCTTCAGTATATTTTCCCCGGAAACCTCGTTGCCATTGGCTCTGGTATAAAATGGGCAATTTGTGACGTCAAATCATAAAGCTAATTTTAAAATTAACCACTCCCGTCATAATGAAAATTAGTCCCGCGAAGTTGTCACAAGAGAAAGGCAGACAACGCCTCAAGAAATCAATTTATCAAATGATTCATTACGAAGAATCAAGTTGGTTTAATTTGTCCGCGTTGATTCCCGAGAGGGGAATTGTGAATTGAATTAGAAATAATTACCGCCTCAGGTGATTTCCGAGCGTCGTTGATTCGCTCCAATTTTTCCATTACCTAACAACGAATTCATCTTTTCAATCAAAACCTTTGTCAACAATTCAACGATTATGTAAATCTAGGATCAACTTTTCAATAATTAAACCTTTTTCTTTAATTACCATCTAAAAAACAATCTGACCGATCCAATCTTCGAGGGTTGTAAAACTTGCGATCCACTTGAACGAATTTTATAGTTGACATGGAAAAATTAGAAAAAAGTTTCGATTAAGTCGTAAAATCTAGAAGTCGTGGAGATTTTATGGTCGGAACCCCGATTTTTTTCAACCTTAAAAAAATCTTTATGGCTCCCTAATTTTATTTCACCGCTATTCCAATTTGGTAAGAAGTTAAATTTTAGAAAAGATAAAAAGAAGTAAAAAAAAATTAAAACAAAACGAAAAAAAATTTTAATTCCCAGACATTTAAAGTTTATTGCAATTTTTAAACTTCTCTTGCCTATCTGTTCAAAACGAGAAAACCACTTTTTTACCAGATTTTCAGTTTTCCTCAGTTTTTGAACCAAAAAAAAACCCCTTTATACCAAATTTTTCGGCCTTCTCGATTTTTTGACCAAAAAAATCCAAATTTTTGGGAGTTTTTCATGGTTTTTGGAGGGAAAATCCCCATTTTACAAAAAATTTTCAATTTAAGGCGATTTCCTCGCTCTTTCGGCGAGAAGAAACTCCAGATTCTCATGCTTTCCCCATCTATTTTGACAGTAAAAACCGCATTCTTGAACAAATTTTTAGGAGTATTCCCCAATTTTAGGACCAGGAAACCCCTTTTTAGCAAATTTACGGTCTTCTCGGTTTTTCGACCAAAAAAATCGATTTTTCGAAAGTTTTTCATAGTTTTTGGAGAAAAAATTCCCACCTTACTAATTTTTTTCGATTTAAGGCGATTTCCTCGCTCTTTCGGCGAAGAAACTCCAGATTCTCATGCTTTTCCCATCTATTTTGACAGCAAACACCCAATTTTTGAGAAAATTTTTAGGGGTATTCCCCAATTTTAGAACCAGGAAACCCCTTTTTAGCAAATTTGCGGTCTTCTCGGTTTTTCGACCAAAAAAAAAAAATGAATTTTCGGGAGTTTTTGGACGAAAAATCCCTAAGCGCTCATTCGGCGAAGAAACTCCAGATTCTCAAGCTTTCCTTATCTATTTTGACAGTAAAAACCCTTTTTTTAAAGAAAATTTTTAGGAGTTTTCTCCAGTTTTACGACCAGGAAACCCCGTTTCCGAATTATTGGTCTTCTCCTCAGTTTTTCGACAAAAAAAACCGAATTTTCGGGAGTTTTTCATAGTTTTTGGATGAAAAATCCCCATGCGCTCTTTCGGCGAAGAAACTCCAGATTCTCATGCTTTTCCCATCTATTTTGACAGTAAAAACCATTTTTTGAACAAATTTTTAGGAGTATTCCGCAATTTTAGAACCAGGAAACCCCTTTTTAGCAAATTTGCGGTCTTTCTCGGTTTTTCGACCAAAAAAAATCCGTATTTTCGGAAGTTTTTCATAGGTTTTGGAGAAAAAATTCCCACCTTACTAATTTTTTCGATTTAAGGCGATTTCCTCGCTCTTTTGGCGAAGAAACTCCAGATTCTCATGCTCCCAATCTATTTTGACGGTAAGAACCCCTTTTTTGAACAAATTTTGAGGAATATTCCCAAGTTTAGGAACTGAAAACCCCTATTTGCAAATATTTTGGCCTTCTCGGTTTTTCGGCCGAAAAAAAAAATCCAAATTTTTAGGAGTTTTTCATGGTTTTGGACTATCTTACTAATTTTTTTGATTTAAGGCGATTTACTCGCTCTTTCGGCGAAAAAACTCCAGATTCTCATGCTTTCCCATCTATTTTGACAGCAAAAACCCCTTTTTTGAACAAATTTTGAGGAGTATTCCCCAGTTTTAGGACTGAAAACCCATTTTTAGCAAATTTTTGGCCTTATCCTCGCTTTTCGGGGGAAAAAAAGTTGTAATTTTTGGACGGAAAACTTAATCTTACGAAATCATCCGATTTGAAACCGAGCACCTTCGGAAAAGTAAAATACTAGAAAAGATAAAAAAAGAATAATAAAATGAAACGAAAAAGTTCGTTTTATTTACTGACATTCTAAGTTTATGGAAAACTTGAAACTTCTCATTTCCCGCTGAAACTTCTATTGCATAATAAAATCTTCAGATTTTATCAATCTACACGAAAGGTTTTTATATAAAAGAATTTTTTTTAAAACAATGACGTCAGCATTTTTTTTATTAAAAAACGGTTTTTTATTTGTTTATAGCCGAATTCCTCACTGGATAATTGAATTGCCGAAGATGGTCTCACGTAATCCATTATGAGGAACCATATTCGGCTGGTGGTAGACCGTAAATACCCGAAAGAGCTCTGGAAAGAGGGAACACGATTTACGGTTTTTTAAGGCCGAAAATGAAGAAGTAAATTGAAATCTCGTTAAGGTAAAACGGAGAAAAAATTAATTTTTTTTTCTCCCAACATTTAAGACAATAAAGAGAGAAAATTATACTTGAAAAGAGAAGGCTTTTTTACCAAAGGAGCCGTCTGGACTCGTCAAAAGAAGAGTACCGGGGCCTAATCAAAGCTCAACATTTAACCTTTTTTTTTGCATACCTAATTTTTTTAAACTTAAAAAGAATTTTCTTACCTGTTTTGCGAATTTTTAAGTTTACAGCCATTTGAAAGTCATCTGAAACAAAAATTTTAACATTAACTATTTGTTAATAAAAAAATAGGCAAAATTGCTTTAAAAAAATTCATAATTTGGATCATTTTTGAAAGCGCTAAGAGGGCCGCTTTTTGCCTTTTTAAACCCTAATCCTCACCTTATAATAAACATTTTTTAAAGCCAAAATCTGGCGATAAATTAAAAATCTCATTTTCTTTTTATCTTCGAAACGGGCCATTGCTTCCAGATTGAAAATTAATGAAATACGGAGGAATTGAGTAATGACCTTGTTTTAATATTTGAATAAAAAAAAGGAGAAAAAAATTTGGGGCCCTTTAAGTAAACAGCTCAATTCCGAAAACGGAATACGAAATGGCAAATACATACAACGGGTGATTTGCATCAACTGCTTTTAATCAATGGGACTGTTCGGAGCAGAAACTAAATTAAACTTGACTATAGTTGAACGTTCACGTGGCGTATTTAGGCCAATCGACTCCCGATTTTCCCGCTTATTTAATATTAAAAAGATCGTTAGACCGTCAAAGGCAGGAAGGTGTAAGGCCGAAAAAAAAACCTTTTTCATCCAACGTTTTTGAGTCCTTCACAATTTTTCCGCCTACAGAAGCCCTTTAACCTGATTTTGTGGTATAACAAACGGTTTTTGGCCAGGAAAACGTCTTTTTTTACGGCATTTTTGCAAGTTTTCACTATCTTCTGTTAGAATAATATTTTACTGTGGTTTAGAGCGTTTTTCGATTTTTTCGATAAATCCTTATTCTACCAATTTTGGGTGTTTTTCTCGATTTTTCGGCTTAGAGAAACCCTTTTTAAAGGGTTTAAATAAGTTTTCCTCGGTTTTTAGGGCTAAAATGACCTTTTTTAGGTAGTTTCCTTCACTGTTAGGCCTAAAAAAGACCTTTTTCACCCAACTTTTTTTAGCCCTTCTCGTTCTTCGGGTCCGAAAACTCCTATTTAGAGAATTTTTAGCTTCCTCGATTTTTCGGTAAGAAAACACGTATTTTACCAGGTTTTAGACGGTTTTCACATCTCCTCCCCAAAAAAAACTAGATTCCAAACATTTTTATCGTTTCCCTCGATTTGTCCGCCTACACAAACCCTTTCAACCTGATTTTAGGTTATTCTAAATGGGTTTTTGGCTAAAAAAAACGTCTTTATTTGCGAGTTTTCAAGATTTTCTGTTCGATAATTACTCAATTTACTGTGGTTAAGAGCGTTTTTAGATTTTTCGGTAAACAAAATCCTTATTCTACCAATATTTTGGGCGTTTTTCTCGATTATTCAGCCAAGAAAAGCCCTTTTTAAAAGATTTAACCCTTTAAAAGGGCTTTAGGTAAGTTTCCTCGGTTTTTAGGGCTAAAGGGACCTTTTTTTAGGTACTTTCCCCTCACTGGTAGGCCTAAATAATCCTTTTTCACCCTTCATTTTGAGTCCTACTCGTTGCAGGTCTAAAAACTCCCAATTTTGAGTATTTTTAGCTTCTTTGAATTTTTTTTTTGCTAAAAAACACTATTTTACCAGTTTTTCACCCCCCCCCCGAATGACAATTTTCTTAATTTAAAGGTCCCCCCCCCCCCAGAAAACGTCTTTTTGAGAGGATTTTTTTTGAGTTTTTACGATCTTTTGTTCTAGAATCAACAATTTTAATGAGGTTTAGGGCGTTTTTCGATCTTTTCGATTAAGAAAACCTTGTTTTGCCAATGTTTTGGGCGTTGTTCTCGATTTTTCGGCCAAGAAAAGCCCTTATTAAAGGGTTTAAGTAAGTTTTCCTCGGTTTTTAGGGCTAAAGGGACCTTTTTTTTAGGTAGTTCCCCTCACTGGTAGGCCTAAATAATCCTTTTTCACCCGACTTTTTTAGTCCTCCTCATATTTCAGGTTTAAAAACTCACAATTCAGAATATTTTTAGCTTCTTCGAATTTTTTGCTAAAAAAAACACAATTTTACCAAACTTTTTTAAAGATTGTCCCCCCCCCCCCCCCCCCGAAATAACAATTTTCTTAATTTAAAGGTTATTTTTTTGCCAGAAAACGTCTTTTTGAGATGATTTTTGCGAGTTTTCACGATCTTTTGTTCAAGAATCAACCATTTTAAAGAGGTTTTCGGCGTTTTTCGATCGTTTTCGTTTTTTTGGTTAAAAAAAACCTTATTTTGCCAATGTTTTGGGTGTTTTTCTCGATTTTTTTTGGTTTAAAGTAACCCTTTTCAAAAATATAAATGAGTTTTCCTTAGTTTTTAAGGGGAAAAGGACCATTTTTACCCATAGTTTTTAGACTTGAAAATGTTCCGTTGATTTCCTTTTGACAATCAATGTGGAAGTGCTTTATCAAAGCGTAAATAAAGGGCAAATTGACGTTTGTCAAAATTTTTGCACAAAAGCGAACCCTCTATTCAAGAGATGTGTGGCAAAACTTAATTTAAGTGAAAGGCCCTTTTCTGGCTAAACATATTCATTGATGAGATAAGGACTTCGCTAAAAATTCGTACGTTATACAAGAGAGTTTATTTGCTGAAGAAACTAAAATCCCATATAGTGGACAAATTTACCTTTGACATTTGTTCCTAGAGAATTTTTCGGTATTTCCCCACTTTCACAGACACTGTTAGACTGAACGTTTTTGGGGTAACAGGTAGCAAGAAAGGTCAGGTGAGCGACAGTTGGCGGGAGGGGCTTAAAAAATAATGGGTCCGAAAATCTTCACCTGCCAACTCCTCAATCACGTATACCAACCACAAAATCTATAAACGGATTTGTTTTTATGAGAACTAACGGGTTTTAAATAGAGGAAAGAAAAACGTTCTAGTTCCATTTCTGAAGAAAAAACCTTCGTCTAAACTCTCTGATTACGGGTTTGAAAGTTCGATTGTCCAGGAAACACGCAAAACAATTGTTCGTTTAAAAAAAAAGAAAAAACGCATTTCCGAATAAAGCTCCGGTATCTTGTTAGCCGCAACAACTTTTTTTTTAAAAAAGCACTAAAACATTTTTAAGGTAATTTAACTTTCACCATTTTTTTCAACCAGACTCGTTTTTTTTGGGCAAAAGATTGCGTGCTTAAAAATTTTTTCAGACATGATTAACGACCAATTTAAATTTTTTAGCATCCGAAGCAATTAATATGGATTAAAAAAATAAAGAAAATTGAGTTTCTGAGAAGGCGTGATTCAGTTAAACCTCGGAAGCTGGGTGTCCGTTCTTGCACGGTGACCGACATTCCGTGAGCACCTCTCGCCCCGATCGACACTCCCTTATTAGCCGATGTTCCACAACGTAAAGCTTTTAAAAGCGTAGGTTGTATTCTTTCCAAACTAATTTTTGTTATCTTAAAACATTAGAATGAAATTTTTCGGTGCTACTATATTATGCGGAGGATCGAGCCAAACCTTTGACATTAGCTATGTTCCACAGTTTGAAACTACTGGAGCATGCGCAAAAGGATTTCGACGTCTTCAAATCATGTGTCCGTCAAATCTGAAGTCATCTGACGTCACACTTGACGTGAAGATCCTTCTGCGCATGCTCCAGGAGTTTCAAATCGGTTTTAAACTTTGGTTGGAACAAAGCTAATTTTGGAAAGCGATAGATACTGCATAAAAAGTTGTTTGTAAGAGAAAACCCGGGAAAAACTCTAAAAAAACACGTTAAGTTGTGCTTCTTGGACAAAAAAAACCGAAGAAAACGTTCGAAAATTCTGCAAAAAATGGTGCTTGTAGGACATAGGCGGAGGAAAACGCTAAAAAACCGTAAAATTGGTGTTTGTTGGACAAAACGCTAAGGAAACACAAGAAAATCATGAGAAAAATGGTGTTTCTTGGGCATATAAGCAGTGGAAAAACGGCATAAAATCCGGCTAAAAAAAAGGTGTTTGTAGATTGTAAGCCGAGTAAACGCCTAAAAATACCGTAAAATGGGTGTTTATTGGACCAAAAAATAAGGAAAACGCTCAAAAATTCAGTTAAAATGGTGTTTATTGGACAAAACACCAAGCAAAACGCTCGAAAATCCAGAAAAAAGGTGTTTCTAGGGCAAATAAGCAGAGGACAACGCCATAAAATTCGGCGAAAAAAAGGTGTTTGTAGAATGTAAGCCGAGTAAACGCCTAAAAATACCGTAAAATGGGTGTTTATCGGACAAAACGCCAAGGAAAACGCTAGAAAATCCAGAAAAAAGGTGTTTCTAGGCCAAATAAGCAAAGTAAAAACGCCATAAAATCCGGCGAAAAAAAGGTGTTTGTAGAATGTAAGCCGAGTAAACGCTAAAAAATACTGTAAAATGGGTGTTTATTGGACAAAACAACAAGTAAAACGCTCAAAAATTCAGTTAAATGGGTGTTTATTGGACAAAACACCAAGGAAAACGCTCAAAAATCCAGCAAAAAAGGTGTTTCTTGGGCAAATAAGCAGAGGAAAACGTCATAAAATCTGGCGAAAAAAAATGTTTGTAGAATGTAAGCCGAGTAAACGCCTAAAAATACCGTAAAATGGGTGTTTATTCGACAAAACAATAAGGGAAACGCTCAAAACTCAGTCGAATTGGTGTTTATTGGACAAAACACCAAGAAAAACGCTCGAAAATCCAAAGTCTTTGTTCTTTTGATTTGATTTTGACTTTAAAAAAAACCTCAAAAACACTGCACAGAGAAAAGCCGGTAGTCCTCATACTAAAGAACAGCCGTATTAGAGGCGCACCAATTTTTCCTCTCTCTCATAAAGAAAGAAAGAAAAGAGCCAACATTGACATAATTTTAAGGAAAATTTTATTGTTCTCCGAAAACAAACGGTTTCGTGTCAGCTCCAGAGGTTTGTCAATTTCTTTTATGTTTACAAGAACAAAAGCAAATAATTTGTAAATGCTACTCATGAAATTTGGCTCCCTTTCTCTTTTGAAACTCTCCATAAATTATTTTCTAAGCAGACAATTGGAAAAGGATCAAAGATTGAGAAAATGGAATAAAAAAACCAGAAGCAAATAATAAAATAAAAGAATATGCGAAAGTAAACCAAGGTGACTTAACTGTCCGCTGGGAACTTCCTGTATGTGGGCGTCCGCTCCTCGTAAAGAAAGTGAAAGATAGCTGTGCCGAAATACTTGGAATTTATACCTGTGTTCTATTCATGACATTTTTTAAATATTCAAAAGAAAAATTTAAAGGGAATAAAAACGGGGTCGACGTTTGAAAGTTCGATCCCACACGGAGTTGATTAAAATTAATGATTTTTTATAAGTTTGGAAAACTCCCACTGGGTCAACGTTGTTTCCGGAGTCGTGGGTGAGGAAATCTATTGAGGGAAGCTATCGAAAGAAAGGTCAGGGCGATGCATCCTTCATCTTCATATAACGGAGAGCGGTGGGACTCCTCTCCCTTCGGCCCAGTCGTTAATTCCGTTCCCCGCGGAATGTCCCATTCTATCTTGATCGAAGAGCTTTGTCGCGCGTAACTCGTTATAACGGACTTTTGTCTTCCTCCAAAGCAATCCCCGTGTAAAAACGTCAATTCGAAAATCCAAAAGGTCAAAAAATTGTCACAACTTTCAATTTAAACATAAAATTATCGCTTTTTAATCAGCTTTTTATAAACCGGATGGTGAAGATGTCCCATTTTTTCGAGATTAACATAATGGCCCCTTTGCTTCCAATTTTTTAATCAATGATTGGTCTTAATTTTTGACGACAAAAAAACAGTTCGCTTTCTACCCGACGGGTTTATCGCTTAAAACGGGTTTGACACTTCACGAACAAGTTTGTTGATACAGCCTCCGTCCATATCATTAGCGATTTTCGAAATTTTATCTTTTACAAACATCATAGAAACCATGTTCCAGAAAAAATTATTAATTTTTTTAAGAAGGAAGTCTCGATCAGTTTCGACACTCCTTGACCCCTCAAGGAGTCGCGTTACATGATTTTTTCGGTCGATAAACGTTCATTTCACGGATTTGTCGGCGTTTTCCTCGGTTTTTTTTGGCCTTTTCAACAGCTGGATATTCGAGTCTTCTTCGACCAAAAAACTCTCTCCTTAGAGGATTTTAAAGGGTTTTACCCGCTTTTTTTGGTCGATAAACGTTCATTTAACGAAATTTTAGGGCGTTTTCCTCGGTTTTTTTGGCCAAACAAGTACTTTTGAACTGGATATTCGAGTTTTCTTCGACCAAAAAATTCTCTTTTAAGAGGATTTTCGAGGGTTTTACCTAATTTTTTCGGTCGACAAACGTTCATTTAACAAAATTATTGGGCTCCTCGGTTTTTTGGCCAAGCAAGTACTTTTGAACTGGATATCAGAGTTTTCTTCGACCAAAAAAACTCTCTTTTTAGAGGATTTTCGAGGGTTTTACCCGACTTTTTCGGTCGATAAACGTTCGTTTAACAAGATTTTTGGTCGTTTTACTCGGTTTTTCGGCCAAGCAAGTACTTTTTATCTGGATATTCGAGTTTTTTTCGACCAAAAAGCTCTCTTAGAGGATTTTCGAGGGTTTACCCAATTTTTTCGGTCGACAAACGTTCATTTAACAAAGTTATTGGGCTCCTCGGTTTTTTGGCCAAGCAAGTACTTTGAATTGGATATCGCGTTTTCTTCGACCAAAAAACTCTCTTTTTAGAGGATTTTCGAGGGTTTTACCCAATTTTTTTCGAACGATAAACGTTCATTAACAAGATTTTTGGTCGTTTTCCTCGGTTTTTCGGCCAAGCAAGTACTTTTATCTGGATATTCGAGTTTTTTCGACCAAAAAGCTCTCTTAGAGGATTTTCGAGGGTTTTACCCAATTTTGTCGGTCAATAAACCAAAAAACTCAATTTTTTAGAGGATTTTCAAGGGTTTTACCCGATTTTTCGGTCGATAAACGTTCAACTAACAAGTTTTTTGGGCGTTTTCCTCGGTTTTTTGACCAATCAAGTACTTTTGAACTGGATATTCGAGTTTTCTTCGACCAAAAAACTCTCTTTTTAGAAGATTTTGAGAGTTTTCCTGAGAAAAAAATCGGGAAACAATTTTTGGGCGTTTTACTAAGGTGTGTTGTGTATTACAAACTGATCTGTCTGCTACTTAGTAACTGCTACAAGCTGATCTGTCGACTATCAGCTACTTACTAACTCCTACAAGCCAATCCGTCCCTACTTAGTAACCGCTACAAGCTAATCCGTCCTACTTAGGAACTGCTACAAGCTGATCTGTCTGCTGTCTCCTTTTCACCTTTTCATGGAAATTTTGGCGTTTTCTTAGCGTTTTTGAACCAAAACCCCCATTTTAACGGTTTGCCCACTGATCTAACTTTTTCTTTTTTTATGTTTTACCCTTAAAAAGGTCGTTGACATTTTTTCTTCCTTAATGTCAGCCGACAATCAAACCAAGATCAACATTTTGACTTTCGCATGTCTACACATACACAACGAAAATTGTTCTTACGAAAATGGGACAAGTCGTGACACAAATTGTATATAAATAAGGTTCCTGAATAATAATATGTGGGTCACTTTCATTAAAGCTGAAATTTAAATTTTTTTCGCACTTTTTAAATTCGATGAAGTTTTCAAGTAGCGGGAAATCGTGGTCGAGTACCGCTTTATTAGGCAACACGTTTTTTTTGTGTAAAAATTTTTCGACGTACATGAATGGTTCCTAGTGAAGCAAATAGCAATTATAGAATTCAGGAATTTTTTTATTTAGCACGATTTCCCGTTTAAAGAAAGCCAAAAAAAAAATTTCACTGAATTCGACGTGTAGCCCTTATCTTGATTTGAACGAAATTACAAGCTGTCTTTTTCAAAAGCCCTATCATCTCCACAAAAGATTCTTTCCCCTCAACCTTTCAAAACTTCCGAGTTCCTTATTGGACTTCTTTAATTAAGAGAAATAGTTGCATATAGAATAAACACTATCGCGTTCTTAATCTGGCTTTCCCTATAAACTTGATTTATATTTCTAGGAGTCTGGCGTCAGGGGACAATATAAGAAAAAAGAAGGGTAAATAGTAGAAACTAATTAAACGACTGTCCACTCTTCGCATTCCGAGATAAACACGGGTCCATTCATCGATATCAATCTAAAAACAAGTATAATATTTCCCAACCCTTTTTCAACCTACTTGTAGAAAGTGGAAGACATGAAGAGGAAGTCGCCGAAAGAACGGTTTCTTAAGCGCTAGAGCCATTTGGGGCGAACAGGTTGGCTACCATGCGTTGTACATCAGAAGCAAAGGATGGAGTTCGGAGCGACAATAGTCGACGAGCTGAGCTGGAACTGCCCAACCTGAGTGCAAAGGGAGGCCCGAAAGTGTGACTCGAACTCCGAATGTTCGGAGCAAATTCTCTTAATGTAGACGCGGCTTCAATTGACCGGTTTTGCGCACTTCTCAATCGAAGATTCCTTTGGTGGACTTAAGATATGTCAACAGTGATAACTGGAGTTGCCAAATTAACCGCTTACTTTAATTTAGGGCGAACAGGTTTGCTACAATCCGTGCGTTGTACATCAGAAGCAAACGCTCAGCGTGAACCGAGTTCCCATCTATGTACAACGCACGGTTTGTAGCAAACGTGTGCTTTGAAGAGCGAAAATAGTCGACGAGCTGAGCTGCGAACAGCCCAACCTCATTCATCAAGACATGATAGACTGACTGACCCGAAAGTGTGACATCGAACCTCCGAATGTTCGGAGCAAATTCTCTCAATGTAGACGCGGCTTCGATTGACCAGGTTTTGCGCACTTCTCAATCGAAGATTCCTTTGATGGACTGAAAATATGTCAACAGTGATAATGGGAATTTCCTAATTAACCGCTCACTTTAATTTGGGGCGAAAAGGTTTGCTACAATCCGTTGTACATCAGAAGCAAACGCTCAGCCGTCAGCGTGGATCGAGTTCGCTTCTGATGTACAACGCACGGATTGTAGCAAACTTGTACTCCGAAGAGCGACAATAGTCGCCGAGCTGAGCTGCGAACAGCCCAACCAATAGACTGAGTGCACAAGGGAACCCGAAATGTGACATCGAACCTCCAAATGTTCGGAGCAAATTCTCTTAATGTAGACGAGGCTCAATTGCCAGGTTTGCGCACATTGCATCTAAATCGAAGATTCCTTTGATGGACTTAAAATATGGCAACACTGATAACGGGAATTTCCAAATTAACCTCTCACTTTAATTAAACTAGATTACAGGCCTAAAGATCAGAAGCCGCCATAATGACAAATGATGAACATTGATATCGAATTAATATGGAGAGCAGCGTATAATTCTCTATCTCTCTTTCGAACCGAAAAAAACACGTATTTTCCGGTGTCCGTTAATTGACGTTCGGACTATGGCTCTATTAGAGAAGTAGCGTTTCTTACGGTATGAAGGACACGTCACGGATTTTTGTGATTTGTCCTGGAGAGTACGATTTTACGAGCCCGAACGCTTGGAATGCTGCCGCGGATTAGACTATTAGACGTCTAACGGTCAAATGGAGCGTAACTTCCAACCAATTTTTAAAATTATTCTTTAGAAAAAAAAAGGGAGGAAACATGAAAATTATAATTCAAGGAACAGTCGTGGACGGCCTAAGGCGAAGCCTGAGGAAACGGCATAAAACAGAAGACCTCCCGACAATATTTAAGAAAGAGAGGAGTTTTATTTAAACTTGTGGTACATGTGAGTTTACGACACCAAAAACACGCATGCGCGATCATTCATTTTTAGTTCCCGCGTTTTTTCAAAAATTCATAATTGAGATTTGCCTAAATTCACACTAACTTCGAGGGGTAATTTTTTTCCTGTCGCAAGGAGAGCTCGTTTGATAACACGAGGGGTTAATTTTTTTCCTCTCGCAAGGAAAGCTCGTTTGATTTTTTTCCTCTCCAAACGAGCTCTTCTTGCGAGAGGAAAAAATAACCCCCTCTTGCTATCAAACTAGTTTGAATTCAGGCAAATCTCAAGGATGAATTTTTGAAAAAACGCGGGAGCTAAAAATACCCAATGCTCGCGCATGCGCATTGTTATGGTATCGTAAGTCACATTTCGATTTTCGCTAAACGCGTAAAAACGGGTGGCAACGCGTTAACGGGTAGCATTACGAAACCCCCGTTTCTCGCGTCTTTTCAACTTCTTGTTATCAAACTAGGTTCTGGCTCTCAATGATGAATTTAAAAAAACGCGGGAACTAAAAACACATGAATGCTCGCGCATGCGCATTGTTATGGTATCGTAAAGTCACATGTATCCGCTCAACGCGAAAAAAACGGGTGGCAACGCGTTATCGGGTAGCATTACGAAAGGGCATTTCTCGCGTCTTTTTAACTTCTTGTTATCAAACTAGGTTTAATTCAGGCTCTCAATGATGAATTTCAAAAAACGCGGGAACTAAAAACACATGAATGCTCGCGCATGCGCATTGTTATGGTATCGTAAAGTCACATGCACCCGCCTCAACGCGTAAATGGGTAGCATTACGAAACCCTCTTTTATCGCGTCTTTTCAACTTCTTGAAAGCAAATTTATTGTAAAACCTTCAATGTCTCTAGAAAAAAATCTTCCAAAAAACAGGAAAACCGATTAGTGAAATATTCCAATCACGAGGTTGTCAGTGGTGCCGACCGGCCGTCCACCTCCTTCCGACCTAGAGTCACCTTTTTCAAGAACACTCCACGGCCGCAATTTTCATCCCATTTTCTCCAAATTTTGACATAATCTTTCTTCATAGAAATCTTAAAATTTCGAAGTGTCTCGACTAGTAGGTGCTTTTTCTTCTAAAAACTATAATTTTTGTAGGGCTCATAAAACGTAACTAAGTTATTCAATAATTTTTTCACAACTAATGAAAGGCGACCACAAAATAGTGAAGGACATAACCAATTTCAATAAATAGTTGCTTAACCGTGAAAAATAATAATAATTTTAAATTCACCTCATGATTATTACTTTTAAAATCCTTTGCGAAAGTGAAAATTACAACTTTGTAAACTCGAAAATAGTTAACAGGTTTTAAAACGTTTTTAGAATAATTTTTTTAGATATTAAAATAATATTGATTTGAAATGTTAACAAAAGCAAAGGATAATGGTGTTTCCGGGAAGCTATTAATTTTGAATTTAATTAAATAGAGAAGATGGAAAGTTTATATGTTTTGTTGTTAATAAAGTAGGAATAATGTTTATAAGCTGTTGTGTCCGTTGTCCACGTCCATTAATAAACCTTTAAGCCATTCGTCATTGATCATTCTTCGCTAACAGATGTTTGCGAAGAGGATTGATGAGAGAGGAGTTCGATATAAGGACCGCATTCGAGGACGTATCTTGATGAGAAAGATTCGATTTATGTTTGACTTGGGTTAATTGACAATAAAACCTCAGGGAGGATGTTTATCGTCTATTGTGACGGAGTTAAACAAAAGATTCGGGAACTCAGGGACCCTATTAGCCGACGTACAGCGAAAAAAAGAGCTTGCTCTTCATAATCGAGAAGTTTCACCTATGACAAACTGCTGGGACCTTCGGAGAACTCGAGTCTTTCATCTTCCAGCAGGATTTATGCGAGTAGAGCGTGTGCCGTGGATACATTTGTTAAAAACCCTATAGGAAAGGTTAAAGGGTCGTGACGTGTTTGGGATAGGAGAGGCGCCAATCAAGAATACATACACGAAACTCTGTTAATTATTTTTTTTTCTTAAAATAATAGCCTTTAAAGCTCACGGTTTGGGAACGAAAGAAAAATCGGATGGCCATGAAAGATCGGCAGTTAACTCTGCTAGTGCCCTCTACCTCAAAAAACCGTCGCCGATGGAAGTAAACAACAACAACGAAACAGTCTGCAGAACAGTCGTTTAATCTTCAGCTAAACGTTCAGAATGGCAGCTAAATAGTTGCTTAATCGTCAGTAAAGTAGTCGCTGAATCTCCAGCAAAACAGTAGTTAGATTGTCAGGCAAACAGTCATTTGAACTTTAGCTGCTGCTGCTAAAATGAACATCGAGATTTGGCCGTGTTGTATGGCCAAACAGCATAAATTTGGGTCATTGGCCTAAAGTGGCGGGCCAATTTGATAAGCATGAATTTCGAGCCGTTGGCCGCCACTTGCCAAAAGATCAGTTGCAGTTGCTTAATCGTCAGTAAAATAGTCGCTGAATCTCCAGCTAAACAGTAGTTAGGTCGACAGTTAACAGTCGTTTGATCTTTAGCTAGTCGCTGCTTCTGCTGATAAAATGAACATATGTACAGATTTGGCCGTGTTGTTGGCAAGAAGCATAAATTTGGGTCATTGGCTTAAAGTGGCGGCCAAATTGAGTAGCATGTATTTCGAGCCATTGGCCGCCACCTGCCAAAAGATCAGTTGCAGTTGCTTAATCGTCAGTAAAATAGTCGCTGAATCTCTAGCTAAACAGTAGTTAGGTCGTCAGAATAGTCGTTTGATCTTTAGATAGTCGCTGCTTCTGCTGCTAAGATGAACATACAGATTTGGTCGTGTTGTTGGCCAAGAAGCTGGCCACCACCTGCCAAAAGATCCGTTGGAGTTGCTTAATCGTCAGTAAAATAGTCGCTGAATCTCCAGCTAAACAGTAGTTAGATCGTCAGGTAAACAGTCGTATGATCTTTAGATGCTTCTGCTGCTAAAATGAACACACAGATTTGGCCGTGTTGTAGGCCAAGAAGCATAAATTGGGTCATTGGCTGAAAGTGGCGGGCCAAATTGAGAAGCATGAATTTTAGCCGTTTGCCACCGCCTGCCAAAAGATCAGCTGCAGTCGGGTTGCAAATCCACTAATCTTCACTTTCGCATTGGGGATGCTCAAACACCAAGGAATGCAGCGAGAATGCTTCAATTTGGGAATCGAACGACCTTTCCACCAGAGAATAAAGGACGATGCCAAAGAGAATGGCTTCATGCAAAAATAAGGGAACTAAACTTTGGCTGTTGGCAGTCAACGGCACGAAATTCATGCTTCTCAATTCCGCCTCTAAAACCCCATGATTGCCAAACAGTCAACGACCCAAAATCCATCAGTTGTTCATTTCAGCAGCAGAACGCCTGGAATGTCAAGCATTACGGAAAACACTGGGAAAAAATCAGGCCATTCTTTTCATTCCCTAATGAACGTGATGATTATGAACAATATTTTGCACAATGGCTCGCCTTTCACGTTGAATTCCGAAACGTATGACAATGATACTTCGGATAGAAATTAGAGGGTCCCGGATGGCCTCGCGCGGGCGATAATAGCTAAGACCTTTTTACGTATGACACAATATAATTTCGAAATTTCGATTGCAGCCAATATTTCTGGAATAAGTTCGATTTAAAGTCCACCCAGAAGAAAAAAAAAACCGTTTATTCTACTTTATGTGAAATATATAATCCTTTTGATGTTACGTGTCTAATATGAACGTTAAACTCTACTCGTGTTTCTCCTCACGATTTCTTAAACCCTTTATAATCAACCCCGGGATGCAATTACCTACTCAAAAAAATTTTTTTATCTAAATAAAGGAAGGACCTTCCTCGAGACACGTGGGCGGGGTACCCGGCAGGACCTCGGTCTCAAGGTTAACTCAATTAAAGACTTTTTCCATTGTTTCGAAAAAGGGGAATCCGCGAGATTCTTCTTCGGGGAAAGATTAAACGACGACAAAGTCCATAAATTCAAGCATCCAAACGACGGAATTACCTCGAAATGTGTATTATGACTCATTAAAATATTTTGCATTAATTACAAACACATTTATAGGCCAAAAATGCCCCAAAATTAAGTAAAGGTTAGTAAGTAAAGTAAGCAAAAGTAAGTAAGGTTTGAAGAGATTCCAACGGAAACTTCCTTAAAGAGAAGTAACAATATAGGAGGGGGAAGTATAACGGAGGAGACGTAAAACGGAGGGGGAAGTATATAGGTGAGGAAGTATAACTGAGGGGGTAGTATAACGGAGGGGAGTTTAAGGAAACGAAAGTATAAAGGAGGGGGAGGTTTAAGGAAACGAAAGTATAAAGGAGGGGGAAGTATACTAAGGCAGGGGAAGAATAAGGAAAGGGGAAGTTTTAATTTTTTTTTTTTTGATAAATTTTAAGTTTTCTTGTCAAAAAATTTTTAAACTTATTTTTGTCAAAAAAATTTTTTTTTTTTTTCTTTTTTTTTGGAAAAATTTTATAAGTTCTTTTTTTCCAAAAATTTTTCGGGTTTTCCTTTTTATTTCGATTTTTTTTTTTGAAAAATTTTAAGTTCTTTTTTCCAAATTTTTTAAGTGTCAAGGTAGAAATAATGGGCTTTTGGCCTAGGGATGTGCCTCTCGTATGGGTAGAAGTATAAAATTTCTCCCTACTAAAAAAATTAATAATTAAAAAGTGCAATTTTTTTACACCAAAAATTCGTAAATATATAAGGAGTAATTGGTGAAAATTTGGTGAAAATCGGATTAACCGGCCACAGCGAATTTTTTAAAATTTCAAACAGCCACATCTCCGCCATTTTTTCGAAATTCTTGTTCACCGACTAAAGAAAATTTGGTGAAAATCGGTTGAAAACTGTGGCCGTAAAGTGTTCCGGAAAAAAATGCTACGGCCGGCCGGCACCACTGACAATGTTGAGATCGGTAAAGATCAATATTCGATTTGACCCTCCGGGGTCAGGAAGACCCTTCCCCAAAAACCCGACGTCGAGGGTATCACAATAACTTAAGTTAAAAGGGAAAAAAACTTAACTTAATGAACAAGCGGGATTAATATTTTATTCAAATTAATAAAGAAAATTGTGTTAAATTGTGGGTGTCTGACAAAAACGTCCATTAGCTAATGTGTGATCAAACGCGATGGGCGACAGTACCAAGTTGATGGGTTGCATTTACAAATTTTCTCTTTTCATAGGTCTCGACCCATGTTTGGACTTAAAAAAATGGAAATCCAGATTATCTTTGATGGTTGGGATTTTCATTTTGTTGACCTCTTCAGTCCCTATTTGTGCGAAGCCTTTGATTATTTATTTGCCTCCTTCGGCTAGGAGCAGCGTTTTGAACACGGTGGGAATGACGACCGCGTTTTTGTGCTGCTATTTTACCGGTTTTTGGGTCCGTGGATATCTTGACAGCATCATTTTTATTGATATTGCTTTACTAAAATATTTAGACGTCAATAGAATTAAACGAAAATCCACCAGATATCAGATCTTTGTTCTTTTTTATATTCGATAATACCGGGAATCATCGATGGATGTTTCGAAATTTATTACGACGGGTACAGCATCGGATATATACTGGACCACGCTAGGTATTTTTATGTGACGCAGTATTTATGCCTGGTCGACCTACTCAGGGTGAGATTTGAAGCAATTAATCAAATGATAAATCACGTAACTCAAAAACCGCCGAACGTATTCATATTAAAGCGTTTGATTCATGATATGATCGAAGTGCACATGAGGCTCCGACGGTTGGCCATTTCGTTGAACTATTACTGGGGGTTTCAAATAGTAGTTGTAGTCATCGGTGGGATAACGGCCGAAATTTACGTCATGAATATGATCGGAAGTACGGTCAGAGATGCCTGGCTTCTCCACATAAGCTTCACAGGATTGAAAGTCCTCATCCTTATTTATATTTGCGAAATCACCTCCTATAACGTGAGTCCTTTCTATAAATACCGCAATAAATAACGCATTACAGGCGAACGAAACAGCATCGCTTTTACATCGTTTTATGCAAAGTAACACAGGCAAAGGATTGGAAACTTCGGGCATTTTATATTCCCTGCACTTCTTACATGAAAAAATAAGCTTTTCAGCTCTCGGATTTGTACCGATTAATTTCACCCTTCTAACTCAGGTAATTTATGATAATGAATCTTAAAGGACGAAAACTAATTTCTTTTCCTTTTAGTTTATTGCACCAATTATTTCATTCGGAGCAGTCAATCAAGCCGTCAAGCAGAAAAATGTTTCAGATAATAAATTTACTAACAATACAATAAACCGATTGTAAACTTTCGAATCTAATTAAACATAAAAAAAACCTTTTATTATCTTATTTTTATTTTTTACGTTTTGCAACTTCCATTTAAGAACAGCCACTAAGGCCGGCCGCACACTGGAGCCGACTAGGCGCGACAGCGACTACGCACGACCAAGTCGTGCGTTCAGGTCGTACGCTTCCCTCGCACACTGGAGCCGACTGATCGTATAAAAATTCAGATTTCTGAGATTTCAAATTTCAAATTTTTCCGTTATTTCCGCATGAAAAAGGAAACATTTTACTACATTTTGGAAAATGTTAAGGAGGATTTAAGAAAGACATTCTTCCTTTACATTTTTTTTCTTTTTAATTTCTTTACATTTTTTTCTTTACATTTCTTTACATTTTTTGGTCCCACAAGCACTCAGCATTTTGCACAAGAGAAATGAGCTTTTCGGTATCCATAATAATTAATAATTCACTCAGAAAACGCAAAAATCGCACGCGACCTGCGACAAAATCCAAACAAGTTTGGATCGAGTCGTAAGTCGGAAATGAACGCACGTATACGCACGACTGAGTCGGTTGCAGTGGGCGAGGTTCCATTTAATTGTTACTGTTAGGATCTCTAGAACGAAGTCGTACTACTTCGTACGACTCCGAGTCGCACGTAGTCGGCTCCAGTGTGCGGACGGCCTAAAAGATATTCGGTTGAGCGATTATTAACAGTTCTATTTTTATTTAAGAACGACCTCTAAATGAATTTTCATTAGATCAATTTTTTCTACGACTTATGTTCTTTCAGACGAATTACATATAACGGTTTGAGAACGTTTATAGGCGAAATGAAGCATTTTAGACGAACTAGAACATTTGGAAAACGTTTTTCAACGAATTGGAAGGTTTTGAGACAAATTAGAACATATGAGGCGCTCCGGGTACGAAGGGCGAACTCGACATCGGACAAATTTTTTTAACTTCCTTAAAGAAGTTATTGTGATACCCTCGACGTCGGGTTTTTGGGGAAGGGTCCTCCAGTTTTTTTTCATTTTCAGATTCTAGACCTCTTGGTGAATACACCCATATAATTTTTATGTTGAGTTCGCCATTTTTTCCCCTTTAAATACGTAAAAACCGAAACTTTAAAATGCGAATATCTCGGAACTACGTTTTGTCGAGTTCGCCCTTCGTACCCGGAGCGCCTCATATTTAGAACGTTTTAGACGAATCAGAAGGGTTTTAGACGAATTAGAACATATTTAGAACGTTTTTAGACGAATCAGATGGTTGAAACGAACTAGAACATATTTGGAACGTTTTTAGACGAATAAGAAGGGTTTTAGACGAATTAGAACATATTTAGAACGTTTTTAGACAAATCAGAAAGATTTGAGACAAATAAAAACATTTGGGAACGTTTATAGGCGAAATGAAGCAATTTTAGACGAATTAGAACATTTGGAGAACGTTTTTCAACAAATTAGAAGGTTTTGAGACAAACTAGAACATAATGAGAACGTTTTTAGACGAATTAGAAGGATTTGAGACAAATTAGAACATTTTTAGAACGTTTTTAGACAAATCAGAAGGTTTTGAGACAAATTAGAACGTTTTTAGACAAATCAGAAGGATATGAGACAAATTAGAACATTTAGAACGTTTTAGACAAATCAGAAGGATTTGAGACAAATTAGAACATATTTAGAACGTTTTTAGACAAATCAGAAGGATCTGACGCAAATTAGAACATATTTAGACAAATCAGAAGGATATGAGACATATTAGAAAATTTTTAGAACGTTTTTAGACAAATCAAAAGGTTTTGAGACAAATTAGAACATTTTAGAACGTTTTTGGACAAATCAGAAGGTTTGAGACAAATTAGAACTTTTTTAGAACGTTTTTAGACTAATCAGAAGGTTTTGAGACAAATTAGAACGTTTTTAGACAAATCAGAAGGATATGAGACAAATTAGAACATTTTTAGAACGTTTTTAGACTAATCAGAAGGTTTGAGACAAATTAGAACGTTTTAGACAAATCAGAAGGATTTGAGACAAATTAGAACATTTAGGGAACGTTTATAGGCGAAATAAGGCATCCGTGAGACCGGCCTCACTTTTCTGCAGAAAGCTAAAATTAATTAGTATTTTTTCCATAGTCATTATCGCTTGTTTTGCATGAACCTAAAATAGAATACAGCTTTCGCTTAGTATTTTAAAAATTTATCCATTCTCTCGTTCTGTGCCATGATGCAGCATTTTCGCCATTTTCTCTTCTAATCATTTAATTTTAAGAAAAAAGATTTTAAGGAAAAAAAAATTTAAGATGTGAGAATATCAAGGACATTTGGAGTCTCTGCATGTCCTTTTGCAATATAAAGTCCAAAAAAACCTGTTCGGGCCAAAATAAAAGAAATTAATGTGCCACATTAATTACACCAAACATGTGAACTGTTATTGCTTTGATGCTAAATTTATAACTATTACTGGGAATGTAAAAAAAAAAGTTCAAGCTAATAAAAACCCTTTTCGGATCTTCTAATCAGCTTTGTTTATTCATACGGTCAACACGCCTAAAACTCTTGAGCGGCCTCGAATGCTAATTCTACAATGGACAAATCCCCTAATGAACGGTGTGAGTAGTCCGTGGTTTTATGAATGAAAAAAAAATCCAGATCTTTATCTTAGGTGATGAATTCGGATCATTAAGCTCCGATGTTTTTTTTTCTTCACCGAGATTTATTATCGAAGTTTCTGTTTTATTTCTGGATTTCTCAATCGTCAAAATCCAGTTTCCTACTCTCGACCTCCTAAATTGCCACCATTAATTTCTTTTAACTTTATATTGGTACAATCGCCTGAAATTGCAGTACATAAATCATAAATTTTCTTCAAGTTTCTTGATAATATCATTTCATGGGTTTAATCTAGTTTAAAAGAATGTTCAAAAAGGTCACCGGCTAAAGAAATTTGTGTGAAAAATTAGTGAAAATCGGTAGGTAGAAATAATGGGATTTTTGCCAAAGAGAGGTCCCTCTCGTTAGGCGTGGAAGTATGGAATTTCTCCCTACTGAAATGATATTGATGGAAAAAAATGATACTTTTTTTACACCAAAAATTCGTAAAAAATATAAGGAGTAATTGGTGAAAATATGGTGAAAATCGGACCAACTGTTCGGCCGCAACGATTTTTAAAATTTCAGACAGATTTTAGATTCGATTTTAGACAAATCAGAAGGATATGAGACAAATTAGAACATTTTTAGACAAATCAGAAGGATTTGAGACAAATTAGAACATATTTAGAACGTTTTACAAATCAGAAGGATATGAGACAAATTAGAACATTTTTAAAACGTTTTTAGACAAATCAGAAGGATTTGAGACAAATTAGAACATATTTAGACAAATCAGAAGGATTTGAGACAAATTAAAACATTTAGGGAACGTTTATAGGCGAAATTAAGGCATCCATTTAAAATTTCAAACAGGCATTCATCCATTTTTTCGAAAATTTGGTGAAAATCGGTTGAAAACTGTGGCCGAAAAGTGTTCCGGAAAAATGCTACGGCCGGCCGGCACCGGAGACAAAGTTGAGATCGGTAAAGATCAGTATATTGATTTGACCCTCCGGGGTCAGGAAGACCCTTCCCCAAAAGCCCGACGTCGAGGGTACAATAACTTCTTTAAGGAAGTTAAAATTTGGGAAATAAGGAAGAAATGCAATCGGTAGTTTTCCTGAGGATCCCCCCCCCCCCCCGGGGACACTAGAGCCTTATATACTTTAAAAAAATGATGACAAAAGACCTTTCCTTTTGCCTTTTTAAGTCAATTTTACATTTCTGTCGTACCCTTTTAGATAAAAAAAAACCGCTCGGTCGGACGATTTATAAATCAGAATCTACATTGTTTTAGTCGACATAAGATCTTTCACACACGAATTGCTTTATCATCTTTTGTTTGACTCGCGGTTTTCAGTCAAAGACTTGCAGTTAAAAAAAGAGGAAAACTGTGTAATCATTGACCTTTTGAAACTAAGTGGGAACCCTTGTAGAATGAATTTCGATTTTTTTTTTTCTTCCTCTCCAGTATCTACTTAGTTTTTGCCTGTTGACACGTCGCTACGTGACAGGATTGTTGAGGTCAAGGGTTACGCTTTGTCAACCGTTAAATAACAGCCCTTTATCACATGAATGAAAAAAAAAATTCTTTTTTTCCTTAAGAATGAAGTTAATTTAAGTATTTCCGGCCTAAGTGGATCGATAAAATTCAAAGACGAGCTTTCACTTCTTTGATCTTTTCTATCATTTACTAACGCTAGAAAACGAACCAATACTACTTTCATTTTATTTTTTATTATAAAAAATCTTTAAGGGTAAACTTACATAATCGTATCATCGGAATTTAAACAGGTGGATATAAAATAAAATTACAAACGAGTTAAGTGACGTAAAAAACCGAGATGAAATAGTAGAAATCGAAAAAAAATTGGTAAATAAAGTTATTTAATTAAATGAGATTTTTATGTCCCTTTACATAAGAAAAGTTAACTGATAAAAGTTACTGATAATCGATTCGGTTTTTTTCTCTGTCAAAGTTTTCCCTTGTAATTTAATTTAAAGTTTGCAGTAAAAAAACGGCACCAAATAAAAAAATTCCAAAAAAACCAAATGACCTGTTTCCATTTCCCAATTCTATTAATTCATTCTCGCAAGATATTGAGTTACTCGCTTCTGCGTATCTGTTACCATGAGAACATGTGGTTAACGTCTTTCCCGAGTTTTTTTTTAGGGTTTTTTACCCTTGCTAATTGATATTTTCTTACATCCTACTTCCTTTTTTGATTATTTGTAAAAGATAAAAGTTAATTATGTCGATTAAAAGAGGTAGACATTGAATATATCCATAAATGGCAAAAGTACGGATATAGCTATGAAGACTTGTCTAGCTTTGGCGTCTCAAATAATGAATGAAAACAGGCAATTAAGTTTCCTTTTTTAAACAAAATAAATAATTCTGATTATTCATAGCGACCTAGAGAACGTACTTACCGGGATTAGGAGAGTTTTCCTGGTGAATTGGCTGAAAACCCCGGAGTTTTTATCGCTAAATATACAAAAAAAGAAACTTTTCGATCAGATTTTCAGCATTTTTGTGGGTTTTTTGGACAGAGAAACTACTTTAACCAAGATTTTTGGAAGTTTCATGGTTTTTTGGACCGAGAAACCAGCTTTACGAAATTTTCTGACGTTTTCTTGACTATTTAAAAAGGAAAAATTATATTTCTTGGGCTTACGGTACTTTTCCTCGGTCATTTTGCTATAAAGTTCCCAATTTTTCTGAGTTTCAACCGGATTTTCGGATTTTTTCCCGGCTTTTTGGCCAAGAAAACAACTTTTAACAGGATTTTTGGGAGTTTCTTTAAATTTACGACCGAGAAACTAGCATTACAAAATTTTCTGAAGTTTTCTAACTATTTAGGGAGGGAAAATCATATTAATTGGGCTTCCGGTAGTTTTCCTCGGTTATTAGGATAGGAAGCTCGCAATTTTTCTGAGTTTCAACCGTTTTATAAGCTCGATATACCACAAAAGGACCCATTTAACCAGATTTTCGGTTTTTTTTCCGGCTTTTTGACCAAGAAAACAACTTTGTACAGCATTTTTTGGATTTCGTAGTTTTTGGAACGAGAAAACAGATTTAAAAATTTTCTGAAGTTTTCCTGACTATTTAGGGAGGGAAAATCATATTATGGGCTTCCGGTAGTTTTCCTCGGTTATTAGGATAGGAAGCTCGCAATTTTTCTGAGTTTCAACCGTTTTATAAGCTCGATATACCACAAAAGGACCCATTTAACCAGATTTTCGGTTTTTTTCCGGCTTTTTGACCAAGAAAACAACTTTGTACAGCATTTTTTTGGTAGTTTTTTGGAACGAGAAAACAGATTTAAAATTTTCTGAAGTTTTCCTGACTATTTAGGGAGGGAAAATCATTTATGGGGCTTCCGGTAGTTTTCCTCGGTTATTAGGATAGGAAGCTCGCAATTTTTCTGAGTTTCAACCGTTTTATAAGCTCGATATACCACAAAAGGACCCATTTAACCAGATTTTCGGTTTTTTTCCGGCTTTTGACCAAGAAAACAACTTTGTAAAGCATTTTTTTTGGATTTCGTAGTTTTTTGGAACGAGAAAACAGATTTAAAAATTTTCTGAAGTTTTCCTGACTATTTAGGGAGGGAAAATCATATTTATGGGGCTTCCGGTAGTTTTCCTCGGTATTAGGATAGGAAACTCCCAATTTCTCGGAGTTTCAACCGTTTTATACGCTTTATATGCCTAAAAAGGACCATTTTAACCGGATTTTGGGGTTTTTCCCGGCTTTTTGACCAAGAAAACAACTTTGTACAGGATTTTGGGGGCTTCTTAATTTTTCGACCAAGAAAACAGCTTTACAAAATTTTATGTGGTTTTCCTAACTATTTAGGGAGAAAAAATCATATTTATGGGGCTTCCGGTAGTTTTCCTCGGTTATTACAATAGGAAGCTCCCAATTTTTTGAGTTCAACCATTTTTTACGCCCGATATGCCAAAAACCCTTTTGGGCTCCGAAAAAGGACCCTTTTAACGGGATTTTCGGGTTTTCCCGGCTTTATGACCAAAAAACAACTTTATACAGGATTTTTGGGAGCTTCTAAATTTTTCGACCGAGAAACCAGCTTTACAAAATTTTCGGTGGTTTTCCTAACCACGTTTTCCTAAGCTCCGAATTTTTCTGAGTTTTAACCGTTTTATACGCTCGATATACCGAAAAAAAGGACCCTTTTAACCGGATTTTCGTAGTTTTTTTCCGGCTTTTTGACCAAGAAAACAACTTTGTACAGGATTTTTGGTAGTTTTCTTGGTTTTTTGTCCGATATTAAATTTTCAGAATTTTTTTCGAGGTTGAGAAGCCCTCTTTTTTGGAATTTATACCAGTTTCTCGCTCAGAAGAAAGAAAGAAAATAGTCCTTTTTGACAAAGAACGCCTTTTTGTAAATGTTTTTCTCAACCTTATACCGAAAAAATCCTTGATTATCGGATTTACGGAAGATTTCCTCCATTATTCATCAAAAACCCTTTTTTTCTACGGTTTTTCGGAAAAAACCATGTTTTTAACCAAATTTTAGGAAGTTTTCTTCAATTTTTAGAAGGAAAAATCTCTTTGTAACAGATTTTTGTCGTTTTGCTTAGTCTTCCGGCCAGGAAACTTTTTATATCAGATTTTTAGGCCTTATTCCCACAATTTTAAAAGAAGAAACGATAAAAAAAAAAAAAAGCGATTAAGATCTTTGACAGCACGATGGACTAAATTTGATGTGCCCAATAGCTAATCCAATTTTCAACGGAGTTTCCAGCAGAAAGGTTTGATGTGACGTAAGCGATATGCTGAATGATCTCGTTTTAAATACAGACGTCTCCCACTACGCGTTAAGAAAGGACAATTGATTCTATTAATTACATTAAAAGGTCGCCGACCTAACAACAATAACCTAAAAGCAATTAGTGTACACAGGTTAGCGGTTCGTTTACAGTTAAAAGGGGGGAAGGGCTTTTCAATGGATTCTATCGGAGAGGATATGCAAATAGAATTGTTTCTATGCAGCAAAAACGGTCCTCACTAAATCTAGAGACCGGTTCTACACACGTACAACTCCGCACGTTTGTTCAATAAGTGTCTCCAAGACATTCAATGCCTTTTATGTGTGAATTAATATAATGACCTCTTTTGAAGGGAGGATTGTCCGCCTGGAATTGGGGCAGTAGACGATTTTCAACCTGTTGAGAAAACGAACGAGGAAGAAATCTTAGTTGAAAATTTGTTTATAGCATCTGAGGGGTGTGAAAAGAGGGGTCAAGGGAGTCTATAACAAAGGGCCGACAAAGAATGTCTCGACTATCCAACGCTACCATATAAAGTCTACCCCCACCAGTAATAAGGTGTAAATTCGCATTATTTATATGTCCCGAGAAGGCGGCCTTGTTTACAAGGACTATTAAATCAATTCGATCGCCATCATTTATCAATTATCTAAACGAGTGTGGATATCGGGTTTTGCAGTAGCATTCACAATAGTGTGAAACTCCTTAATAGGCTTTTACCACCATCGAATCTTGAGGAACAATACGGGAGAACACCGTTCAACATAACTCATTTCAACCTAAAGCAGTTGAACATAAAAAATCTGTAGTACACCATATTGAACATGAAGCTCTCAAAAGTTCAAAAATTTTGAGCATAATTTCAACATAAAGCGTTTCGCTAAAACGACTTAGATAAATGCAAGTCGACATAAAAAAAAGTGCAAGTCACCATAACGCTTCTCACCATAAAAGCCTCTCTTTAAACTTTTTGTTTCGCCATAAAACTGTTTCTGTCGTTTCGGCATAATACATCTAACCATAAACTAGGGACAGCGGAAGAGAAAGCCTACTTTCGCAGTTTAAAACGCGATTATGGCGAAACGACAAAAACCTTAAAACTTGACAGTTCACCATAATGCAATTCAACATAAAGCATCTCACCATTATCTAGGAAAAGCAAGCAGGCAGCCAATGGGATATGCTCATTTTATGACACAAGGGGGTTAATTTTTTTTTTCCTTTCGCGAGGATGATAATCGCGTTTTAAACGGCGAAAATAGACTTGCTCTTTCGCTGTCCCTAGATTATGGCGTGATGTATTATGCCCATACGACAGACACAGTTTTATGGCGAAACGACAAGTTCTTTAAAATGAAAGTTTCCTTTATGCTCATCTGCGTTATGTTGAAACGACAAATTTTATGTCGAAACGACAAGTGTTTCTCTTCTTTAAGGTGAAAATATATGGTCAAATGCATTATGGCGAACCGCATTATGTCGACACGTATTCACACGAACAATACTTGTAGTTCCAAAATGTCAACTGTTCTTTTAAACTTTTAGACTTTAATTAAACACCTCCTAAATGAGGAAAGCCCCCGGAATAATTCCCTCATTTATTGTTTCAAACGGAGAAAGTAAAAAATGGGACTTCATTTTTTCCTCTTTTCCACCCTAACTCTGGGGCTTTTATCGAGCGTTTACGTTTTATCACAAGCGGGCACTTCGATAATTCATTCGGTGATTCATGGAGACAAAAAAGGCCATTTATAAATCGAATATTTTTGTTTTACTATCCTCTAAATTCTCCTTAGTAGGTGCCGTTTCGAGTTTCTCATTGTAATCACACTGAATAGTTGGGTTCCTACTGAATATTGCATAATTTCCGAAACATCATCCGTCTGTTGTCACCCATTTGAATTGAAATATGGCCAGACATTTTAATCATGGAAATGCACTAGGGATATTGCAATAATTTGTTTATGAAATAAATATTTTAAAAAGTTTTAATTTCCTCCACGTCCGGTTTTTTGGGGGAAGGGTCTTTCAGACCCCGAAGGGTTATTCGAATATTGATCTTTACCAATCGCAACTTTGTCTGTGCTGCCGGCCTGCCGTCCGTAGCATTTTTTTCCGCAACACTTTACGGCCACAGTTTTCAACCGGTATTCACCAAATTTTCTTTAGTCGGTGAACAAGAAACTAACAAGGGAGATTTTTGAATTACTAAAAAATGGCGGAGATATGTCTGTTTGAAATTTTAAAAAATTCGCTGCGGCCGATTTTCACCAAATTTTCATTAATTACTCATTATATTTTTTATGATTTTTTGGTGTAAAAAAATTATCATTATTTTTACATTATCATTTTAGTAGGGAGAAATATCATACTTCCTCGCCTTACGAGGGAGGCCTCTCTCCGCCAAAAATCCCATTATTTCTACCTTGACACTTGAAACATTTTCGAAAGAAAAAACTTAGAAAATTTTTCAGAAAAAAAAGTGCAAATTTAAAAAAGAAAACTCGGAAAATTTTTCAAAAAAACTCGGAAAATTTTTCAAAAAAAACTCGGAAAATTAAAAAAAAAGTTGGAAAATTTTTCGGAAAAAAAAACTTAAGAAATTTTCGGAAAAAAACTTCCCCCTCCCTTATACTTCCCCCTCAGTTGTACTTCCCCTCTATTATACTCGTACTTCCCCTCCATTACACTTCCCCATCCTAAATTTTACTTCTCTTTAAGGAAGTTTTCGTTGGAAGCTTTTCAAACTAGTACTTTTTTTTCGGAAAAACTGCTCCCTAAGCCGCGTAGAGATATCCGAAATAACGAGAATGAGCTTTCGTGAAAACTTTTTCGATGATTTTTAGTGCCCAAATATAGGAAACTACTTTTAGATATCTTCCCTCTCTGTCTATCAATTGATGCCCGATCCGGCGGTTCGATAGTAGGGAAGGAAATATATTAAATTGCCATTTTTGAGGACTTTTTTTCCCTCCTGGGCGATTCCTTTTTAAATTTACACTTCCAAAAATATTCGGCCTCCGTTTATCGGGAGAGCTAATGAGTGGAGTCTGAATTCCAGCGGTCGGACCAAAAGGGGCGACGACTGATTTTCCCACTAATTACCACGGAAAAAAAAATACGGAATAGAAAAGGTCAGAGCACCCGACTTCTAAATTAAAATCTCGTAAAAACAAAAGAAGAAAAAATTACTTCTCGTATACCGTTAGAAGAAAGGATGAATCGTAAAAATTAGATAAGCCAGACTTTATAGCAAGACCTTGCGTAGACAATCCTGGAAATTGCGCAATCTTCCAAAAGACAGGCTACTTGCCAACTATTGAAGGAAACGCATATTATAAAAGAAATATTGAATATTTTCACACTCGAAATCAACACAAAAAGCCAATAAAACAGTCACCAAGATAAAAAAAACCCTTCCTTATTATAAATACCGTTTCTAATATATTTTCTGTATTAAATATAAATTTAAAACACCCTACAAGATTCTTGAATGTTTTATTTTCTAAATAATGAGTCACTTTATAATTTGCAACCGACGAATGAATAGTTAAAAAGCCAACTACGGGGACGTTTGTCAATTTAAGAGGTTCAAAGGAATTTAGATTAGAAATAAAAATATGTTGTGAAGGATAAATAAAAAAAAACAGGAGGAAACGGTTGGAAAGGAGGCAGAAAACGGGTCGATCCGACATCTTCATCTAGTGTATTAAAGAGTGGGGGGAATGACCTTGAACAGTGAACCGACTTTTTGACACCACGGGGAGTCGGGGTTTTCACTTTGTACCGAAAGAGGCGTTTTCTTCAGACTTATGGCTGTATAATACCTTTTAACTAAATTTTTGGGCTCTTTTCAAAGCTTTTTAGCCCCAAAAAAAGGTTATTAATGAATTCTAGGCGTTATCCTCGGTGTTGTTTGACCGGGAAACCTACTGTTATTCGAATTTTTAAGCGCTATTATCAGTTGTGTGGCATTTCAACGTGATTTTTAGACATGCTTCTCATTTTCTCATTCTATAAACCCCACTTTTGCCTTGATTTTCAACTAATAAACTTTAAAATTGTGGACTTTTAGAAATTTTTCACAGCATTTTAAGCAAAATTTTCAGCTATTCGTCATAGAAACCCCTGTTTACCCGTTCAGGCGTACTGATATACTCCTTTTTAGCCCGATTTTCGAAGCTCTATCTCAATTTTTAGGTTAAAAAATCCCATTTTGGCCAGATTTTACCAGGATTACCCGTGTTTTGGGCGTTTTTCTCATTTCTTTCGTCCTATAAACCCCACTTTTGCCTGGATTTTCAAGCATTTCCCTCAATTTTTCAGGCGTTTTTCTCCGTTTTTTTCAACCAAAAAACCCCAAAATTGTGGACTTTTAGAATTTTTTGACCGCATTTTAAGCGATATATCAGTTATTCGTCATAGAAACCCCCTGTTTACCCGTTCAAGCGTACTTTTTAGCTCGTTTTTCAAAGCTCTATCTCAATTTTTAGGTCTAAAAATCCTATTTTGGCAAATTTTACCAGGATTACCCGTGTTTTTGGCGTTTTCATCATTTTTACGTTCTATAAACACTTTTGCCGGGATTTTCAAGCATTTCCTCAATATTCAGGCGTTTTCCTCCATTTTTTCAACCAATAAACCCAAAAATTGTGGAGTTTTAGAATTTTTTCACCGCATTTTAAGCGATATTTCAGTTATTCGTCATAGAAACCCCCTGTTTACCCGTTGAGGCGTACTTTATAGCTCGTTTTTCAAAGCTCAATCTCAATTTTTAGGTCTAAACATCCCTTTTTTAGGCAAGATTTTACCAGGATTACCCGTGTTTGGGCGTTTTCTCATTTTTTCGTCCTACAAACATCACTTTTGCCTGCATTTCAAGCATTTCCCTCGATTTTCAGGCGCTTTCCTCCGTTTTTCAACCAATAAACCCCAAAATTGTGGACTTTTTAGGTTTTAAATCCCATTTTGGCAAGATTATACCAGGATTACCTGTGTTTTGGGCGTTTTTCTCATTTATTTCGTTCTACAAACCCCACTTTTGCCCGATTTTCAAGAATTTCCGTCGATTTTTCAGGCGTTTTTCTCCGTTTTTTTAACCAACAAACCCCAAAATTGTGGACTTTTAGAATTTTGTCACCGCATTTAAAGCGATATCAGTTATTCGTCATAGAAACCCCTCGTTTACCCGTTCACGCGTACTTTTTAGCTCGTTTTCTAAGCTCTATCTCATTTTTTAGGTCAAAAAATCCCATATTGGCAAGATTTTAACAGGATTACCATGTTTTGGCGTTTTTCTCATTTTTTTGTTCTATAACCCCACTTTTGCCTTGATTTTCAAGCATTTCCCTCGTTTTTAGGCGTTTCTCTCCGTTTTTCAACCAAAAAAACCCAAAATTGTGGAATTTTAGAATTTTTCACCGCATTTTAAGCGATATTTCAGTTATTCGTCATAGAAACCCCTGTTTATCCTTTCAGGCGTACTTTTAAGCTCGTTTTTCAAAGCTTTATCTCAATTTTTAGGTCTAAAAATCCCATTTTGGCATTTTTTCCTCCGAAAAAACCCCCTTTCAAACCGAATTTTCTGCCATTTGGACGTAGTGCCTCCTGAAGGCAAAAAACAATTTTTTTAAAACTACTTCATCCTTCCTGATCTGCTTTCTTTCCCCCAGCGTTGTCCACAGTGGGCGAAGTTAGAAGTTTCGCCGTGTTCTAATTACCTTGAACTGGCGATACACCTGCCTATGAATAAACATACGCTCTTCGCACTAGGCGTGTCCCGCGAAGACCGCGTAGAAAAAAAGGGTGGAGAGTGAAATAAAATAAAATTAACATAAAATCGTGACCGCTTTTGTCAAGATTTTTATCTTTTCACGTGCGTAAAGAGTCATTGTCCGCATTTTTTTTCTTCCCTCAATACAAAGATCTTCCGCAACAATAGCCCTTTTATGATTTTAACATATTATCAATTTTGAGCAGACAATCTCATTGTGTATTTTCAGAGAAGGTTGATTATAGAAAAATAATTAAGTTTTTAAAATTATAAGGGAAATTGAATCTTAAGCTTTATTAAAAAGGAACGACCGGTTAATTACAAAACGGCACATACAGATAAGTAAGGAAACGTAAGCCAGTTTTAGCTTCCATACCTTTAATTGAACTCGTTGATTAATAATTTTCAATTGAATCGAGTGTTACAAAAATGTTGAAAGTTATTAAAGACATCAACGCCTTCATATTTTCCCCGCACCTTTTAATTAATATATTAATTTAAAATTTAAATTGATACCGAGATAAACGTAATTTTTATTGTTGCAATTTCTAGGCGGTATTAAAAGGAAAGTTTATACTGTATAAACTCAACTACTTTATAATCAAAGCTTATTTTTACGTTTAAACATTTACGATTCTGCGAACTAGAGCAATCTCTATTTTTGAATCAAAACAATCGTTTTTCTTAGAGAAAAAACTTACCTTCCACGAAGAATTCTCCTCAATTTCTGAAAAAAAAATTATCATTCTATTAATATTCATAAAAATAAAAATAAAAATACATGAAAGTTATGAGAAAGGCGAAAAAACGGTTATTTCATGGCCAAAGACCGAGAAAAAACAGAAAAACCAGAGTGACTCAGTGAAAACGGTCGTTTCTGAGGAAAAATAAATTTGGAGAAAACCCAAAAATTTAGAAGGTTAGTAAAGGATGGCGGAAATTAAGTAAAACGAATGATATTTAGACAAAATATCGGGCAAAAAAACGGGCAAAAGTAACAAGAAAAATGACGATAAAATAAGTAAAAACTCATTTTAGCATAAAAAAAGTAGTGGATTGAAGAGGTTCCAACGAAAACTTCCTTAAAGAGCAGTAACAATATAGGAGGGGACGTAGAACGGAGGAGGAAGTATATGGAAGGGAACGGAGGGGGAAGTATAAGTGAGGAGAAGTAAACAGAGGGGGTAGTATAACGGAGGGGGAAGTATAAGTGAGGAGAAGTAAACAGAGGGGGTAGTATAACGGAGGGGGAAGTATAAGTGAGGAGAAGTAAACAGAGGGGGTAGTATAACGGAGGGGGAAGTATAAGTGAGGAGAAGTAACAGAGGGGGTAGTATAACAGAGGGGGAAGTATACGGGAACGAAAGTATAACGGAGGTGGATGTAAAAGGGAGGGAGTATAAGAAAGAGGAAGTATAACGGAGGCGGAAATTTTTTTTTTTTTCCAAAATTTGTCCGAGTTTATTTTTTGAAAATTTTCCGAGTTATTTATTTTTTTTTCGAAAAATTTTCTAAGTTTTTTTCGAAAATTTTCCAATTTTTTTTTTCGAAAAATTTTTCAAGTTTTTTGTTCAAAAAATTTTCAGATTTTTTGTTCAAAAAATTTTCAGATTTTTGTTCAAAAAATTTTCCGATTTTTGTTCAAAAAATTTTCCGATTTTTTTTCGAAAAATTTTCCGAGTTTTTTTAATTTTTCTAAGTTTTTTGTTTTTAAATTTGCGCTTTTTTTTTCCGAAAAATTTTTTAAGTTCTTTTTTTTTTTTCGAAAATTTTTCAAGTATCAAGGTAGAAATAATGAGATTTTTGCCCAAGGGAGGTCCCTCTCATAACGAGTGGACGTGTGAAATTTCTCCCTACTAAAATGAAAATTGATGTGGAAAATTGATAATTTTTTTTACACCAAAAATTTTTAAGAAATATAAGGAGTATTTGGTGAGAATTTGGTGAAAATCGGAACAACGGTTCGGCCGCAGCGCAGTTTTTAAAATTTCAAACGAGCATATCTCCGCCTTTTTTTCGAAATTCAAAAAAACCCCGACGAAAGTTTCTTGTTCAACTATTCAGGAAGGCTGGGTGAAAATTTGGTTAAAATCGGTTAGAAACTGTGGCCGTAAAATGTTCCGGAAAAAATGCTACGGCCGGCCGGCACCACAAACAAAGTTGAGATCGGTAAAGATCAATATTCGATTTGACCCTCCGGGGTCTGGAAGACCCTTCCCCAAAAACTCGACATCCAGGGTATCACAATAACTTCTTTAAGGAAGTTGAAAAATTCTCAACCCCACTGGAGAAAAAAAAATTACTAATTAAATGCGCGTAAGTACACGTGTGAAATCAGGTTATTTTAATTAAATTCGTAAAGGAAAACGTTCCTAGCAATAAACATAATATTGCATGGCTTTAATAATATAAATTGCCTTCTTATTATCACAATTTATTTTCAAGGTTTTTTATATTATTTTCCAGCCTAGGTCAAGATTTACATTTTATCTTTTTAATTGTAAAAAGAACAATTAAAGGGAAATTCTTTGAATATTGCGAGTTGGGTCAAGGCGAAGTATTTCTGTGATTTAGTGCTTTTGGGTCGAAAAAGGTAGGGTTTAGGGAGGATAGTTTTTTTCTGTCTATATAAACTTAAAGTCGACGGGAGAAGCCGTAGTCCGAGAGGGGCTTCATTTGCATTTCGCTACTTGAAAGCTCGTAAAATAAACAATGTGATAGAAACTGGGAAACTGAAGTTTAAATTCAGCATTTGATATTTTGTCCGGGAATACCGTTCAACATAACGCATTTCACCCTAAAAACATAACAAAAATTTTCATTTCGACATAAAAAATCTGTAGTTCACCATAATGCGTTTTGGCATAATGCAATTGAACATAAACTATCAAAAGTTCAAAACTTTGAGCTTAATTTCAACATAAGCGTTTCGCCATGAACGACTTTTTCAATAAATGCAAGTCATCATAACGCTTCTCACCATGTAAGCCTCTCTTTAAACTTTGTGTTTCGCCATAAAACTGTTTCTGTCGTTTGGGCATAATACATCTCGCCATAAAATAGAGAAGCGAAAGAGCAAGCCTACTTTTGCCGTTTTAAAGCGCGATTATGGCAAAACAACAAATACCTTAAAACTTGACAGTTCACCATAATGCAATTCAACATAAAGCATCTCACCATAAACTAGGAAAAGCAAGCAGGCAGCCAATGGGATCAGCTCGTTTTATGACACAAGGGGGTTAATTTTTTTCTCTCGCGAGGATGTGAGAATTGCATTATGGTGAACTGTCAAGTTTTAAAGTTTTTGTCGTTTCGCCATAATCGCGTTTTAAACGGCGAAAATAGGCTTTGTCTTTGGCTCTCCCTAGTTTATGGTGAGATGTATTATGCCGAAACGACAGAAACAGTTTTATGGCGAATCGGCAAGTTCTTTAAAATGAAAGTTTCCTTTATTAACGACAAATTTTATGACGAAACAACACAACACAACAAGTGTTAAATCTCTTCTTTATGGTGAGATGTATTATGTTCAAATGCATTATGGTGAACGTTTTCGATTATTTTCCTTATGTTGAGTTGCAGATTTCTTATGGTGAACAAAATTTCTGCTATTTTATGGTCAAATGCATTATGGCGAACCGCATTATGTCGACACGAATACACTCTTTTTCCGCATTTTATAAATAAATTTTTGATTTTTTTTGTGCGAACATTATGGGATTAGCGGTTGATTTTAGGGTATCGAGGCTTTCACTCATAATCGATGGCTTTCCCCCTTTTATGCCCGATTGAGCGAGTTCGGAACCGCATGCCGACCGCCGAGATTAGATAAACCGGAAGGCACCGAAAGTCGTAAACTATATCGAGTGTATAACCCCTTCGAGGTGGTTAAAAGGCGCCTAAACTTGTTTGCCGAACGTTTTACACCGCAACTCCGATTAAAAACCGACAATCATCGCTTCTAATAATAGGAGAAGCGTTATTGACATTTAAGCCCGAGGGATAAATCATGAAACGTCTTGTGTGGCGTCTCAAAAAAAAAGATGGAAGGCGATTAATTAAACTTAAACGCGATTAGAAACGTGTCTTAACTCCTATCGGTTAATTAGATCTGATTTACAATGCCATTGTCTGAATCACCTGCCGCTCGGAAAATTTCACGATACATCTTCTTCTCCGTCAAATCGACGGAAAAACCATCGGAAGCATTCCGAGATGTTATGTGAAGAAGTAAAAGTCATTCTCCCTTAAGTAAATAACTTCGTATATCCTTTTAAATTTCGTATAGAATTTCAAAGCAGTAAACTTGTTAATTATACTTGAAGATGACCAAGCGTTAAGAGGGTGACCGGAAGAATTTCGATACAGAAAAGGGGAGAGTTAATTATCAAGCATTTCGATTAATTAACTTCTTCAAAGAGAAGTTATTGTGATACCCTCCATTAGGCATTTTTAATAAGATTTTTGGCCTCAAAATACTCTTCCAAACGGATTTTTGGCGCTTCATCAGTTTATTAGGCGTAAAAATCGCTATTTAACGGGTTTTTTTCAAAGATTTTTGACCCTAAAAGGCCCTTTTGACCGGATTATTTGGCGCTTCTCACATCCTCTGCCCGGGAAATCTCCTTTTGCGGGATTTTCCGGTGTTTTTCTAGAATTCTTGGTGAAGAAAGCCCTTTTTCGCCGCATTTTTAGACGTAACTCTCAGTGATTAGCGAAAAAGGGCAATTTTTAATAGATTTTAAAGCGTTTTTCAAAGATTTTTGGCCCTATAAGACCCTTTTGACCGGATTATATGGCGCATCTCACAATCCTCTGCCCAGAAACCTCCTTTTTCCCGGATTTTCCGGGGTTTTTCTAGAATTCTCGGCGAAGAAAGCCCTTTTTTTCCGCATTTTTAGACGTTACTGATCAGCGAAAAAGGGCAATTTTTAATAGATTTTAAAGCGTTTTTCAAAATTTTTGGCCCTAAAAGACCCTTTTGACCGGATTATTTGGCGCTTCTCACAATCCTCTGCCCGGAAAACCTCCTTTTTCCCGAATTTTCCTAGAATTTTCGGCGAAGAAAGCCCTTTTTTTCGCATTTTCCGACATTACTCTCAGTGTTCAGCGTAAAAGGGCAATCTTTAAGAGATTTTAAAGCGTTTTTCAAAGATTTTTGGCCCTAAAAGACCCTTTTGACCAGATTATTTGGCACTTCTGTCAATTCTCTGCCCAGAAAACCTCCTTTTTCCCGGATTTTCCTAGAATTCTCGGCGAAAAAAGTCCTTTTTTGTAGCATTTTCCGACATTATTCAGCGTAAAAGGGCAATTTTTAAGAGATTTTAAAGCGTTTTTCAAAGATTTTTGGCCCTAAAAGACCCTTTTGACCAGATTATTTGGCACTTCTGTCAATTCTCTGCCCAGAAAACCTCCTTTTTCCCGGATTTTCCTTGAATTCTCGGCGAAAAAAGTCCTTTTTTGTAGCATTTTTCGACATTATTCAGCGTAAAAGGGCAATTTTTAAGAGATTTTAAAGCGTTTTTCAAAGATTTTTGGCTGTAAAAGACCCTTATGACCAGATAATCCTTGAAATTATTCTTCCCCTCCTTTTGTACTTCCCCCTCCTTCAACTTCCCCTCCGTTATACTTCCCCTCCTTAATACTTTCCCTTCCTATATTGTTCCTTCTCTTATAATAGCACTTCAAACTAGTACTTTTTCCGACAGACCTTTTTTTGTGCCCCGTTTACTAGAGTTAGTTTGCGCGAGAAACGAGGGAGCATATATTACAAGGAAGTAGTTCCAGGGTAAAATTTCGTCCAATCCATCGCCCTTAAGATTTACAGCCACTTGAAAATAAATTTTTCAATATGAAACGCCCATAAAAAACTAGGTTGTTTTAAAATTATTCTTTCAATCAGAAGTACCTACGTGTTTCTATCAAGTTCAGAATGGACAATAGGGTTAGAGAATAGGTCGATTGAGTCATTTCTCACACCCTTTCATACGAGACAAACTAATTTCATAGGAAGGCCACCTTTCTTAGACTTTATGCTGCCCTTACATGACATTCTTTACTTTCAGATTTTTTTATTGGATTTTTTTTTTATTCACACATGATATAACACCGGTTTCAAAACGTGCTCTTCACGAGAAGAAAGCTCGTGAGATGTTAAAGACAGAAACAAATGTTTACATTTAAATTACGAAACGGCCATAAACTGGAAATACTTTAAAAAGCCCTTTTTTAAGTGTTGAAATTTATGTTTTCTCGAAAAAGCCATAATGTTTAACGCCTTGAGAATTTTTTTAATGATTAGCAGTTCATCAAAGTCGACAATCTCTTTTAATTGAAATCGACCTTCACCTGAATTTTTGGATAATGTTTCAACTTAAAAAAAAAAATGATGATGGGAACGTAATGGCTCATCATCTAGTTTTTCTATCTTCGAAATTACCTTGTTGGATGAAAAACAAAATAGAGATGAAAATAAATCTAAACAGGATAAATTATATTTATAGTTAAAGCTACGTGACCTGTCGAGGCATTAGGGTTGCCTGAGGGAATAGAAACTGATTAGAAGCTCCTCCTAATTGCAGTTTCCTCAACATGCGCTATGATTAAGATTCTGGGTGGTTAAGGTACCGCTAGAAGCCGCAAACTTAAGAAAAAAAGTCTGGGGATAGCGTAACTCCCTCAGTGAAGGGCCCTAAATCGAAAACATTTTTCAGTATCAAGGTAAAAATAATGAAAGTTTTCGCCCAGCCAGAACACAAGGAACGGGCGAAAGCACCCCTTTCTCCCTAGCCGTGAAGTATTGGAAACAGCACCACAGACAACCTTTTTTCCTAAGTCTGGACAGGTGACAGGCAACACAATAATAGTGTATACGTGTCGACATAATGCAGTTTGCCATAAGCATCTGACCATAAAATAGGAGAAATCGCGAATTACCGTTCACCATGAAATCAGCAACTCGACATAAAGAAAATAGTCGAAAACGTTCACCAAAATGCATTTGAATATAATAAATCTCACCATAAAGAAGAGATTTAGCACTTGTCGTTTCGATAAAAAATTGTCGTTTCAACATAACGCAGTTGAACATAATGGAAACTTTTATTTTAAAGAACTTGTCGTTTCGCCATAAAACTATTTCTGTCGTTTGGGCAAAAAACATCTCACCATAAGCCGTTTGAAACGACAGCTCACCATAATGGAATTTGCACATCCTCGCGAGAGGAAAAAATTTACCCCCCCCCCCCTCACGGTGTTATAAAACGAGCAGATCCCATTGGCTGCCTTCTTGCTTTTCCTAGTTTATGGTGAGATTCTTTATGTTGAAATGCAATATGGTAAACTGTCAAGTTTTAAGGATTTTGTCGTTTCGCTATAATCGCATTTTATACGGCGAAAGTAGGGCTTGCTCTTTCGCTGTCCCTAGTTTATGGTGAGATGTATTATGCCCATACGACAGAAACAGTTTTATGGCGAAACAACAAGTTTAAAGAGAATTTTTTAATGGTGAGAAGCGTTATGGTGAGACTCTTTATATTGAAATGCATTATGGTGAATTGTCAAGTTTTAAGGTTTTTATCGTTTCGCTATAATCGCGTTTTATACGGCTAAATTAGGGGCTTGCTCTTTCGCTGTCCCTAAATTATGGTGAAATGTATTATCCCCTAACGACAGAAATAGTGTTATGGCGAAACAACAAGTTATGGAGAGGCTTTCATGGTGACTTTTATGGTGAGAAGCGTAATGGTGACTTGCATTCATTGAAAAAGTCGTTTATGTTGAAATGCATTGTGTTCAAAATTTTTAAACTTTTGAGAGCGTTACGTTCATTTTCATTATGATGAACTACAGATTTTTTTAATGTCGAAATGCATATTTTTTATGTTCAACTGCTTTAGGGTGAAATGCATTATGTTGAACGGTGTTCTCCGCACAATAACATCCTTTTTGAAGAAGTTGAAAAGTGCAATGATGTAAACTAATTTCTTAAATTGGCAGTACACCCAGTTTTTAAGAGTTGAAAAAACACCATAAATAAACCTCCTTGGGCAACTCGGATCTCCATATTTAAGTCAGGTGTCCACCCTGGGTGGCCTCGTTATACAGATAATACTAAAACGCAATTCGTGTCTCCTTTGATACACCGACTTTAGATTGGAAAAGTTCAAGTAGACAGAATATGACTACCGTATGTCATCTAACCTTAGTTTAAATCGCTAATTACCTTCGACTTTTTTTTTTCTGGTAAGATTACAAAACGGATAAAATTACAAGACGAAAAACAAGTCAATTGCGTAACTAGACATATTATACATATATGCAACGGGTGCAATGGTGTAAAGTTAACAAAATCAGATTGGAATTTTCTCATAAATTGTACGGGTAACTTAATCAAAGTTGAAAAAAAGGCATATTTAATTTTTTTTTTCCTTCTTTTATCCCCCTCAATTTCCTCAAGGCGATTTTCTTTACCGGCCGTCCATCGAATTTTTCCGAACACTTTTCATCCGATTTTCACAAAAGGTCCATTATATACGGAGGCGTATTTTCTTTGAAGTTTTGCTCCAATTTTGCAAAAAAGTTGAAGGTTTTTTAAAATTTTCTCTTTTTGATTTGGATCTAGAATACATTTATTTTCTAAACTACAAAAGATATTTTTCCTGTTTTTTTTTTTTTTTTTTTTTTTTTTTTTTTTTTTTTTTTTTTTTTTTTCAAAGATCATAAAAATGTGGTGAATCAGAAAAAAACGTCAATTTTTCATCATAAGTTTTATGGCTAAAATATAAAATTCGATAAAACGAGTTTGTAGTTAAATTTATAAGTGTTTATTTAAGCTAAAAGCTAAAACAGTTTTTTGATAACTAAATTCAATTTTTTGTAAATTGGGAGCAAATTTAAAAACTTGATAAAATTACGGTTTTTAGCTTTGTTTAGATCTTTTAGTTTCTCCTAGATTGCAGCTCAAACGAAAAGAAAAAAATTAAAACCACCAGTTTTTTCGCAAAATTGGAGACTTCAAAGAAAAACGCCGGCGTATTAGTGGTATAACTAACCAAAATTTTCAATTTTGAAAATTTTAAATGCTTAATTTTTTAAAATTCATCTATAGGTACAGAATTAAACGGAGTTCTTATTTTCCACTTTTTCAAAAAAAAAGTAATACAATTTTTCGAAAAAAAAAAAAAAAACTCCCCCTCCCTTATACTTCCCCTTCTTTATACTTCCGCTCCCTCATACTTCCTCCTCCTTTATACTTTCTCTCCCTTCGTTATACTGACGATCCCTTATACTTCCACCTCTGTTGTACTTCCACTCCCATATACTTCCCCTCCCATACACTTCCCCCTCCGTTTTACGTCCCCTCCGTTATACTTCCCCTCCTCTCATACTTCCTCCTCCTTTATACTTTCTCTCCCTTCGTTATACTTTCGTTCCCTTATACTTCCACCTCTGTTGTACTTCCCCTCCCATATACTTTTCCCTCTGTTATCTTCCCCTCCCATACACTTCCCCCTCCGTTTTACGTCCCCCTCCTCTCACACTTCCTCCTCCTTTATACTTTCTCTCCCTTCGTTATACTTTCGTTCCCTTATACTTCCACCTCTGTTGTACTTCCCCTCCCATATACTTCCCCCTCTGTTATACTTCCCCTCCCATACACTTCCCCCTCCGTTTTACGTCCCCTCCGTTATACTTCCTCCTCCTTTATACTTCTCTCCCTTCGTTATACTTTCGTTCCCTTATACTTCCACCTCTGTTGTACTTCCCCTCCCATATACTTTTCCCTCTGTTATCTTCCCCTCCATACACTTCCCCCTCCGTTTTACGTCCCCCTCCTCTCACACTTCCTCCTCCTTTATACTTTCTCTCCCTTCGTTATACTTTCGTTCCCTTATACTTCCACCTCTGTTGTACTTCCCCTCCCATATACTTTTCCCTCTGTTATCTTCCCCTCCCATACACTTCCCCCTCCGTTTTACGTCCCCTCCTCTCACACTTCCTCCTCCTTTATACTTTCTCTCCCTTCGTTATACTTTCGTTCCCTTATACTTCCACCTCTGTTGTACTTCCCCTCCCATATACTTTTCCCTCTGTTATCTTCCCCTCCCATACACATCCCCCTCCGTTTTACGTCCCCCTCCTCTCACACTTCCTCCTCCTTTATACTTTCTCTCCCTTCGTTATACTTTCGTTCCCTTATACTTCCACCTCTGTTGTACTTCCCCTCCCATATACTTTTCCCTCTGTTATCTTCCCCTCCCATACACATCCCCCTCCGTTTTACGTCCCCCTCCTCTCACACTTCCTCCTCCTTTATACTTTCTCTCCCTTCGTTATACTTTCGTTCCCTTATACTTCCACCTCTGTTGTACTTCCCCTCCCATATACTTTTCCCTCTGTATCTTCCCTCCCATACACATCCCCCTCCGTTTTACGTCCCCCTCCTCTCACACTTCCTCCTCCTTTATACTTTCTCTCCCTTCGTTATACTTTCGTTCCCTTATACTTCCACCTCTGTTGTACTTCCCCTCCCATATACTTTTCCCTCTGTTATCTTCCCCTCCCATACACATCCCCCTCCGTTTTACGTCCCCCTCCTCTCACACTTCCTCCTCCTTTATACTTTCTCTCCCTTCGTTATACTTTCGTTCCCTTATACTTCCACCTCTGTTGTACTTCCCCTCCCATATACTTCCCCCTCTGTTATACTTCCCCTCCCATACACTTCCCCCTCCGTTTTACGTCCTCTCCGTTATACTTCCCCCTCCTATATACTTCCCCCTCCTTATTTTATATAACATTTTTAATAAGATGTCTGAGGTATCTGATAAGTCGATTGAAAAAAAAGAGGGAACCGTTTTACTCGATTTTGATTGATGCTGCATCATTCTTAAGAAGGAGGTCGACGCTAAGGGCAATTAGCGAGGATGACTGACCTCATACGACTAACGGAGGACTCCCCCGTCATCAAATCACGTAATTAAAAATCATAAAAGTTGACGTTTCAATCAGGAAAAATCCTTCGAAAAATTCAATCTTCAGAAAACACTTTATCATACGTTCAAGTCCAGTATCTCGAAAAACAGGCTCATGTTTCATTCATACTTTTTATCGATATTCTCAACATTAGGGCCCACACTTTGGTTTATAAAAAAATTTCTTTCATTAAACAACAAACGAGGGCACTCTGTTTATTTCCATCTGAAGCAATTTAAAATGGATTTCAAATTAAATAAATAAAGGTGATTAATAACCGAGATCGGAATTATCTAAATTGGCGGTAATTTGTGCTAATTGAAATTTACTTAAGGTGAAAAATTTTGATAAATTATGGATTTTAAATTCCACGCTTCAAGTTATCGTTTTTTCTAAGATAAAATTAGATTATAAATAAGCTAAGGAGCAGTATCCGACGAAAAATTCTTCAAAATAGCGCAATTTAATGATTTTTCTTCCCCAAAATCAAGATAGAAAAAATGATTCGCCCTGCCAGGCTACAAAGTGTTCCAGAAAAAAATGCTACGGCCGGCCGGCACCACAGACAAAGTTGAGATCGGTAATGATCAATATTCGAATTGACCCTCCGGGGTCTGAAAGACCCTTCCCCAATAACCCGACGTGGAGGGTACCACAATAACTTCTAGGAAAAAGAGGAAAACTGTAATTTTGACGGGGAAAAAAAAAGCCGTCCGTGGCATTCGAAATTCGAAAGGTTAGTAATATTTAAAGGTTTTCGCAATATTGCGGACTACATGATTCACCGTAAAAATCCCTCTGAGTTTTCAGGTTGACTCAAAAGCTCAGAAGCAATAAAGTTGTTCCATATTCTTTTCATCGACGCTTTCGTTACCTCCCGCAAACGGATTATAAATTGAACTCACCGCGTCGCACGAGTGAATCCATAAATATTTTTAAGCTGAAAGTACAATAAAAACGTGTTTAGTGGAGCGTTCTCCCTCACACACCTACGTTAAAAGTAGGCCTGGAAATACTTTAAAACCTTCAGTAAATAACGTTTACACTACATTTGTGGGGTTGATCAACTAGAAATCGGCTAGTTAGTATGCCCTATTTAACTGATTGATAACTCCATGAATATTTAACGAGCCGAAATCCAACGGAGAATTTCACACTTAAGAGCGAATCCGTTCCACAAAAGCGTCATACATCTCTAACTTTTATAATCCTTAAAGAAGTTATTGTGATACCCTCCACATCGGGTTTTAGGGGAAAAGTCTTCCAGACCCCGGAGGATCAAATCGAATATTGATCTTTACCGATCTCAACTTTGTCGGTGGTGCCGTCCGGCCGTAGCATTTCCGGAACACTTTACGGCCATAGTTTTCAACCGATTTTCACCAAATTTTCGAAAAAATGGATGAATGTCTGTTTGAAATATTAAAAATTCGCTGCGGCCGAACAGTTGGTCCGATTTTCACCATATTTTCACCAATTTCTAATATTTATTTTTTACGAATTTTTGGTGTAACAAAAAGTATCATTTTTGTTACATCAATTAGGTACATTACAGTAGGGGAAATTCCATACTTTCACGCCTAACGAGAGGGACCTCTCTTTGGCAAAAATCCCATTATTTCTACCTTGATAAAAAAAAACTTATTAAAGGGGGGGGGGGGGAGTATAAAGGGGAAGTATTTGGGGGGGGTATAATGGAGGGAGTTTAAAGCGGGGAAGTATAACGGAGGGGGAAGTGAAACAGAGGGGAAGTTTAAAGGATGGGGAGGTATTAAATATGTGTAAGTACAAGGAGGTTGAATTATGAAGGAGTGGAAGTTAATAACGGGGTCGTTTTTTTTAAAATTAAGTATAGTTAATAAGGTTAATACTTCCCCCTTTATACTCCCCCCCCCTTTATACTCCCCCCCCTTTATACTCCCCCTCCTTTATACTTCTCCCTCCGTTATACTCCCCCCTTTATACTCCCCCTCCGTTTTGCTCCCCCCATTTATACTTCCCCTCCGTTTTGCTCCCCCCATTTATACTTCCTCTCCGTTTTGCTCCCCCCATTTATACTTCCCCTCCGTTTTGCTCCCCCCATTTATACTTCCCCTCCGTTTTGCTCCCCCCATTTATACTTCCCCTCCGTTTTGCTCCCCCCATTTATACTTCCCCTCCGTTTTGCTCCCCCCATTTATACTTCCCCTCCGTTTTGCTCCTCCCATTTATACTTCCCCTCCGTTTTGCCCCCCCATTTATACTTCCCCTCCGTTTGGCTCCCCCCATTTATACTTCCCCTCCGTTTGGCTCCCCCCATTTATACTTCCCCTCCGTTTTGCTCCCCCCATTTATACTTCCCCTCCGTTTTGCTCCCCCCATTTATACTTCCCTCCGTTTTGCTCCCCCCATTTATACTTCCCCGTTTTGCTCCCCCCATTTATACTTCCCCTCCGTTTTGCTCCCCCCCATTTATACTTCCCCTCCGTTTGGCTCCCCCCATTTATACTTCCCCTCCGTTTTGCTCCCCCCATTTATACTTCCCCTCCGTTTTGCTCCCCCCATTTATACTTCCCCTCCGTTTTGCTCCCCCCCATTTATACTTCCCCTCCGTTTGGCTCCCCCCATTTATACTTTCCCTCCGTTTTGCTCCCCATTTATACTTCCCCTCCGTTTTGCTCCCCCCATTTAAACTTCCCCTCTTTTATACTTCTCCCCCCTTTATACCCCCTTTAATCCCCCCCCCCTTTATACTCCCCCCATTTAAATTTTCTCCGTTTTGCTCCCCCATTGATAATTCCCCTCCGTTTTGCTCCGCCCATTTATACTTCCCCACCTGCTATACTCCCCCTTTAGACTTCCCCACCTGCTATACTCCCCCTTTAGACTTCCCCTCTTTAATACGTCCCCCTCCTATATTGTTACTTCTCTTTAAGGAAGTTTTCGTTGGAAGCTCTTGAAACTTATTTCTAATCTGTTTAGACTTTTTGAATTATCAAATTTATGTGAGAAAGGGCTTTAATAATAGTAAGGAAATGAAGTTAGAGAGTTAAATGGTGGGAAAAAATTACTTCCTTTCGTAAAGAAAAAAAAAGCAGTGAAAGCATCTTTGACATTGTGGTCTTTCGAGCGTAGACAAATTATAAAACCTTGGCTTAAGGACATATCGAAAAGTACATAAATTAAACGATTAAACTGCATGTCATCCCAATAAATAATCTTCTTGTCTTAATAAATAACTTTTAAAAAACTATTCATGGTCTCGAGATTGAAGATGACGAGGCTCGAGTGGGGGAAAAAGATTGTGCAAAAGGCAATTATGAAAATATGTCCGAGGCGGAATTCAAGAAACGGAGAGCCGTCTTTGTGTAATAAGATCGAATTCTTGTAATAGCTAAGACTCCGATGACTTGACAGACCCCTTGAAGACTTAAAAACCTAAAGCCGCCTCTATCTAAACAGTCCCCGACAAAAATCTAAGATAAAAAACTCAAGCTTTAACATTTTTTAAAATCTAGGAAGTAAATACGTTTTTAAGCTCTTTCTTCGATTTCCGAAACCGGTTCTCTTAAACAGGACATAAAACTATTTATGTTATTGAGTCCTGATCGGATGGATCTGTCAGTGGGGGTAAAAAATACAGCAACACAGTCCGAAAGACGGGAGGAGGATATAAAAAAAAAACAAGGGAAGAGTGCTGAGAATTTAATTCGGAAAGACCCGTCTAACAGGTCCATAGGCTTAGATGAAACTGATCTCCGACCCTCATGTTTTCTTACGGTCTTTCGAAGAGTAATTAAGAAAATGAGAAAAGTCATTTCTCAAAAAGATGACGATCTTGTGAGAAAAAAATAATTTTTTTAAAAAAGTACATAAAAAACCTAACATTTTAGGAAAAAAACAATTTTGGGTCATAAAATAGCAGATTTTTGTAGTAAATTTTTTTTTCTCTCTCTTAAAAAGTTGATTCTTTTTAAAAGCTTTTTCAAGTTTAAACTTGAAACAGGTGGATAGTTATTGAAGACTCAAACTGTGAGATTTATTTGCAGTCTTTCCCAATAGAAATGCGAGTAGTTTCGAAGGGAGAAAAAAGTTTCGATCTCTTCGGGGAGCCTGGAGTTTTAAATTAGTTTTGGGAAAAAACCCCATGATAAAAAAAAACTTTTCTTCTTATAATTTATAAAAAGGATGACTCATAAGGACGGTTGACAACTTCCGTTCACCTGTTGCATCTTTTCCCATAGATAGGTTGAAGGTTATGAATCTTCCTGAAAGGGAGACCGCCCAAGCGAATAGAATGATAAAAAATTCAACTATTACTTATGAATCCTTCCTAGATTATAAAAACGTGAGAAGAAGTTTAACAAGATTCTTATGCGTGTGCAATCAAATTTTTGTTGCACTTTTCTTACATCTAGGAACGCGGTAGCGTTCCGCCCCGCCAAGCAACACCCAGTCCGAAGACGTCAGAAAACGATACCTACCAAGTGTATGTTTACTGGACGTCACGATTTGCGTTTTTCAGGTATCTGGATCTCGGCTCCCTGTGGACCGATCGACTTGAAATTTGCTACAGATTTACTTTGATATGATATGAGTAAACGCTGAAAATTTCAAGTCGATCGGTCCACAGGGAGCCGAGATATAAAAGTCTGAAAACCCGGTTTTTCGCCTTTACCGTGTTCTTCTTCTTCTTCTTCTTCTTATTCAGCTAGACAAGGCTACAGCCTCTCCTAGCGCACCGATTGACTTGAAATTTTGCACAGAGCTTCCTTTCAACTTGAGCCAGTGCCTTTTGAAAGATTTACCCCGAAATCTTAACTTAAAAAAAGTTAGGAACAAAAAACTGAAATTTTAGGGTAATTTTAGCCACTTTAACGGGTACACAGCCTGGAGACAAGACCAATCGACTTGAAATTGTGCACAGAGCTTCCTTCTGAGTTTAGCAATGAGGACGAGTATAGTAATGAGGACGGATTTCGGAAATGGGTCATCCAGACCCCTCAGGGTCAATTTGACCAGTGATCATTGTCTGTGGCGCCGGCTGTACACCCGATTTACACCATAAGGTCGAATTTCGGAAATGGGTCTTCCAGACCCCTTAGGGTCAATTTGACCAGTGATCATTTTTCGATCGTCAGTTAGTCTGAGGCGCCTTCTGTACATCCGATTTACACCAGAGGTCGGATTTCGGAAATGGGTCTTCCTGACCCCTTAAGGTAAATTCGACCCTAAAAAGAACGAAAGAACTGACGAAAAAAGAACGAAACATAAAACATAAATTGGGTAATTTTTGCCAGTGTAATGGGTCAACAGCTAACCTGACCTATTTGGCCTTGAACTATTAAGTGCTCCCGTTTTCAATGCTCCCCTTGGCGGCATCGCGAAATGTTTGTTTACAGGGACGTAGTTAAGACGTGCTGTGCGTTCTTCGGGAAAAATCGTTATGATTCAAACACTCAGACATACGTAGATGAAGGCGTAGTGTCATGTGTGAGTACGGGGGGGGGGGTATGTGTATGTATGTGTATGGGGTGTATACTAGTGATTAGTTAGGAACTCAGTGATAACACAGTAATTCTTAAGCGTTCCAGGACGTTCCAGGGCTTGATAAATAACGGCAATCACTGATACAAAGCATTTCGCGATGCCGCCAAGGGGAGCATTGAAAACGGGAGCACGGGCATCATGCTTCTCACATCATCGTACCTACCACTCGGCGTATCGACTCTTCTCGCTCATTTGAGGGGGGGAAGTTGATATCACAACTTTTTCCGGCTGATGTAAAAGGATTTTTGCGAGGCGGGGTGTTTTTTACACGGGGTGTTTTTTGTGGGGATTCAGATTACTGGGGTTCTTTAACTTTTTTTGGCAAGCGGATCAAATGACGGAAAGATGTGTGGCAAATTTTATGTGGAAAATTCCTGAAATTACCTACTGTCAAAATGTCTAAGAACCGAGAAAAACTCCAAAAAGTCATGTAGAAATGGGATTCTGTCAAAAAACTAAAGAAAACTCCTGAAAATCAAGGTAAAAAAGGGGATCCCTGTCTATTAACTGACGAAACCTCCCAAAAATCCTGTAAAAATGGAGTCTCTCAATCAAAAAACGGAGGAAACTGAAGAAAAACCTACAAAAATGAGGTTTCTCTGTTCAAAAACCGAGGAAAACTTGCGAAAATTCGGGAAAAATGGGGTTTCTTTGTCTAAAAACGAGGAAAACTCCGACAAATTCAAGTAGAAATGGGGGTTCCCTATCTGTAAACCGACGAAACCTCCCAAAATCCTGTAAAAATGGAGTTTCTCAATCAAAAACGGAGAAAACTCAAGAAAAACCTGTATAAATGAGGTTTCTCTGTCCGAAAACCGAGGAAAACTTGCAAAAGTTCGGGAAAAATGGGGTTTCTCGGCCTAAAACCGGGGGAAACTCGCAAAAATCCTGTAGAAATGGAGTCTCTGTCTAAAAACCGAGAAAAAAACCCAAAAATTCGGTAAAAATGGGGTTTCTTTGTATAAAAAACCGAGGGAAACTCAGGACAATCTAACAAGGGTGGAGTTTCTCCGTCAAAAAACGGAGGAAAACTCCTAAAAATCTGTCAAAAGGGAGTTTTCCCCGTCTATAAGCCAAAGAAAACTCCCATAAATCCTGTAAAAATGAGGTTTCTCTGTCTAAAAACCGAAGAAAAATCCCAAAATCCTGTAGAAATGGAGTGAAAAATGGGGTCTCTCTCAAAAAAATCGAAGAAACTCATAAGAATCTAGTAAAAAATGGGGTTTCTCTGTTTATGGACCGAGGAAAAATCCCAAAAATTCGATAAAAATGAGGTTTCTCTGTTTAAAAACCGAGTTAAACTAGTGACTATCTTGTAAAAATGAAGTTTCTCAGTCAAAAAACGGAAAAAAAACTCCCACAAAATATTAGGAAAGTGTGCAATTTTTTGTAAAAACAACCAGATTTATTTGAAAACACTAAAATATTGGAAATATCTCGATTTTTGAAGGCTCGTTGAAAAAGACTTTTTTGTTTTTTTTTTTTTTATAAAATTGTTTTTTAAAAAACGGATTGTTCGAGGATTTTTCATGAAAATGATTACGGTTATGCCCTAACTCTGAAATTTCCTCAGAATGGTGGAAAATTTTTGTTGTTTATATTCAAATTAGTCTTCGTTTAATTAACGAGATTGACATGTTATTATGCTGATCAATGTCAAAAAGAACCCCACAAAGATTCTAAAAACTCAATTATATTTTATGTGATGTTTTGACATGGGTGGTCCTTTCTTGTAAAAGTAATTCTGGCCTAAAGCCTTCATTACGTTTTAAAATAATTGTCCGGAGGGTTCATTATAGTGAGTTTTGTCGGTGTCGTCGAAACAGGTTTTCTACCTTTTTTTTTCCTTCTCGCAAATCCTTTTTGAATAATAATCCAAAGATAGAAAAAGGTCTGGTGCACTCGAATTGCTTATTAGCGAAAACCGGTCACCTGAAAGGACTTTCGCCACTTTTGATTTGTTTTTATTTTTTTTCTTGAGTTGCTGTTTTTTAAATAGGGAGAAAAAGAAACGGTGGGCCTTCCCTCAGGGGCGTCGAGCCAGGTAATTTCCTAAAGGGTAATTTGAAAAAACCCTCCCGCTTATAAATATGTTAATATGGTGGTAAATCTCGAAGAATAATCGGCGTTGAGGGTAGAACGGTTAGAAAAGAAAACCCTTAGGCCGTTTTTATAGGTTGTTTGATTCTATTCTTACCTTTTTTTAAGCCAGAAAGCCTTTTTTTCCCTTCTCCGTAAACATCTATAAATATAAGGTGTTTACTTTTATTTCAAAAGTGAATACGGTACTCGTTTCAATCAGGTTAGCCACCTTTTAGGGCCACACTTAGGGAATTAAAAGATAGCAAGGGTGAAATATTAAGAATAGTAGACATTTCTGCGGTCTGAAACGATTAGAAACGTCCGTTTTATTTTCCTTAACCTCAAGTTATTAAATAGAAGCTCAAGAATGAAGACAATAAATCCCATAATAGATTCACCGCTCTCTAATTAAGGTTAGATTGAGTTTTGGATTGAAAATGCACAGAGCTTCGTGACTTCACATTTTAACAGAAAAAAAATTTTTTTTAGTTGGATTTCTTGAAGGAGAAAACGTTCTATCGATCGCGCTTATTAGACAGGGCTCGAATGTCCTCAGTCTTGCGGATCCCACGCCTAATCCCACGTCGACCAGCCAAGCGAAGAAGTTCCAAAGGACGTACGAACACTTTTCAACCGACTTTAAATTAAGATTAGATAAAGATGATGCTAAAAACCTTGGGAAAACTTATCTTAATATGTCACAAGTTTCATATCGTGAAAAAAAAATCCAAAATTTTTGAAAATGTTAATAAACGATTTTCTCTGTGCGATTTTTCTATAGAGGAAACCCCCTTAATAATCGGTTTTACGTCGATTTTACAACTTTTTTTTTTACCAAAAAAGACTTTTTGGTTTATTTTCAAACTCTCATTTTACATTTTTGGCCATTTCTCTCAATTTTTCGGCCAAGAAAAACACTTTTGTCCGATTTCATGGAGCTTTTTTTTTTTTGCCAAAAATCAACTTTTTATTAGACTTTTTTTATGGGCAAAACTAAGGTAGCCAGCTGATCGGTCATGAAATCTAGAGAGAATCACCATTTTTACAGAGTAAAATTGAGTTTTTCAAATTTTTCGTAACAGAAAACCCCCAGAAAGCCCCAATTTAACGCCCCAATTTAACGATTTTTGGTGCAAAAAACCCCATTTTAACGGGGTTTTGGTGCAGAAACCCCCATTTTAACGGGGTTTTGGTGCAGAAACCCCCGAATTTAACGGGTTTTTTGGTGCAGAAAACCCAATTTAACGTGTTTTTTGGCCCAGAAAGCCACAATTTAAAGGGTTTTTTTGGTGCAGAAAACCCCAATTCAACGTGTTTTTTGGCGCAGAAAACCCCATTTAACGGGTTTTTTGGTTTCTTAAAAATATTTTGATCTTCTAGTAGAGAATCACCATTTTTACTGAGTAAAGTTGAGTTTTTCAAATTTTTCGTCCCAGAAAACCCCAATTTAACTGGTTTTTTGGCGCAGAAAACCGCAATTTAAAGGGTTTTTTGGCCCCTTTTTATCCACTATTGGGCGATTTTCTTGGTCCTCAAAAAAGAGCCGTTTTGCCCGGTTTTTCGAGCGTTTTCCCAGGACACTTTTTTTGGCCGGAGAACCAAATCCATCGTCCGAGCTTCTATCTATCGATTTCGAGACTCGTAGTCAAAATAATTTCAAATTAAGTCAACCTTAAAATATTTCTTTGGATTGAAAACCAATTAAAGTAGATCCGAAGGTTTAAAATAATACATATTTATACGGTCAGAAGCGTGAAACTGATCGTTCTTTAAAGATTTTAAGTCCAAGATAGTTGACCTATTCAGTTGTTTATTTCTACCGTCGACTCCCTAATGATCGTAATTCAAGCTCCGGCGATACAATTTTAATCTACATAAAACCTTTTTTTTTTTCCTCCTCCATCTTTCTCATCCGGCTTAATAATGGGACGAACTTAAAAAAATTATGGGCCTATTCTTTGGAGGCGAAATTATTGGCTAGAGACGATAATAAGATAAAAGGTGCAACAAGTGTATGACAAAGGATTTTAGTTGAAACTGTAAGGCTTCAAGCCGCAGACCACATTTTTTCAACGTCTCGAAGAAAAAAAAAAAGACAGAAAAAAAAAAGGTCTCGGCTTTACAAAGTTATCCGAAGGAGGTATAATGTCTTTTGTTTTTATACTTCCCTAACACCGATTCCGTGACACCTGTGACGTCTTAGGATTCAAAGATTATTCGCCTTCGCTGTGTTTTTGAGGATTAAACAAAAAAACTTAAAAGTTTCTGCAATGACAATAATCTTATTCGGAATGATCTCAGAGGCCGTAACGAACAAAGTTTATACGCCCAGTTTATACGGCAAGTTGCTCCCGTAGATTGTATTCCGCCGCTGCGATAGTACAGAGAGTGACTGGCCTTTTTAAACCATCCGGTTTTATGACCGGATCATTTAATTCCCCGCTTCAGAACATCTCCGAGGGCCTCCCCGTTTTTTTCCCCTCACCCCTACTTTCCTTGAAAAATGTCCGGCGGTAAAGTTTGTTTAAAACTTTTTAAATTGAGCGCGATACTTTTCGCTCTTTGTATAAATCGTTGAGAAGAAAAAAAAAAGAATACAATTAAACTGGTACAGAATGTTCTCCACTTTCGGGGAAACTACCGGCAACTCAATTTGTTTTATCTCCGAGATTTTTTCCTCTCTGTAACAGATTAAAGTTTACGACTAAACTTGGAATTCTCAGTCGTCTGGTATTTCCACATATTTATTGATTTTTCCACATTCTAACGATTACAGACATATAAAACAATTGTTTTTTCATCAGGGACGACAAAAAAAAACTTTGGTAGTTATAGTTAAACCTTGTAAAATGAGCAGAAACTTTTGGCCTTTAGAGGCCCTAAAAGGGTTGTAGCATGAGAATCATCCAAATTTAAGGCTAGAAGGGCCCCAAAATTCAATTGAAGTTTTTTTTTTGCGATTTTTTGAGAAAATCATGTTGTTTTTATAACGATTTTTGATAAAATCATGATTTTTTTACGATTTTTGACAAAATTGTAGGTAATTTAAATTATAGAATTTGTAAAAAATTTGAAGTTTTTTTCGATCTTTTGAGAAAATTGTGTGTTTTTATAACGATTTTTGATGAAATCTTACGAGTTTTGACAAAATTGTAGGTAATTTAAATTACTTATAAAATTTGTAAAAAATTGAAGTTTTTTCTCGATTTTTTGAGAAAAATTTGTTGTTTTATAACAATTTTTGAGGAAATCATATGATTTTTGACAAAATTGTAGTTAATTTAAATTATAAAATTTGTAAAAAAATTGAAGTTTTTCTCGATTTTTTTTAGAAAAATGTGTCGTTTTATAACGATTTTTGACAAAATTGTAGGTAATTTAAATTATACAATTTGTAAAAAATTGAAGTTTTTTCGATTTTTTGAGAAAATTGTGTTGTTTTTATACTTAACGATTTTTGAACGATTTTTGACAAAATTGTAGGTATAATTTAAATTGTAAAATTTGTAGAAAATTGAAGTTTTTTTAAAGATTTTTTGAGAAAATCTGTTTTTTTTTTTATACTTAACGATTTTTGGTGAAATCATAATTTTTTTTACGATTTTTGACAAAATTGTAGGAAATTTAAATTATAGAATTTGTAAAAAATTGAATTTTTTTTTTCAATTATTTGAGAAAATTGTGTTGTTTTTATAACGATTTTTGACAAAATTGTAGGTTATTTAAATGTAATAAAATTAGTAAAAAATTGAAGTTTTTTTTTTTCGATTTTTTTTTTTTTAGAAAATCGTGTTATTTTTATAACAATTTTTGATGAAATCATGATTTTTTTACGATTTTTGAAAAAATTGAAGGTAATTTAAATTGTAAAATTTGTAAAAATTGAGTTTTTTTTTTTAGAAAATAGCAGATTTTTTTTCTTCCCCTCAAAAATCCCCAAAAAATAAATCAAAAATAACGATTTTTCGATAAGAAAAAATAAAAAAATACATTTTTTTTTAAATGATGAAAAATACCTACGAATTTTTGGTCAAAAAAGTTACGACGTTCGAACACGAACACGAACACATCAAAAGGCGTTAAAACTCAATATGGGAAACGGGTGCCTTTTCCTCGGCAATAATTTTTAATCGAAAAATAACGAAATGTAAAAATTTTTTTTGACACAATGAAAACGCCGTCTTGTCTCCGATTAGCTTACTCAAGCACGTAATCTCTGTTTAATTTATTCTTAATTATTTCCTGCAACAATAGAGGTTCCTTTTTTTATTAAAAAAAGCGATTACGTCATAAAAAAGCTTCTGGCGATTTGATAGCGAGTTTTAAATGTCGTAACTTTTAACCACAACCTGACACAATTGGAACCTTGACCGTGATATGTCACGGTCTACGTATTTGAAAAGGTTCTCCGATATTGTTCCCGCTTTATTTTAATAAAACAATTTATTTCCTTAGGAAAAGAAAAAAATTTGTTCTTTTAAAAAGCGTTCCGTGTTTTCACGAAGTTCCATCGTTTTTTGAGGGGACCAAAAGTTATTTCTTTCATTTATTTATGAGTGTAGAAAAAGTAATCACGCTTATAAAACAGAGTTGGCAAAATCGTACTTCCAGTACAAAGTACAAAGTACAAGTAAAGTAATTAAAAAATATGGCAGTACAAATACAGTTCTTGTACTTGTACTTGCCATATTTTTCTTAAAAGTAGTCCATGTACTTGTACTTGCACAAGCACATCCAAGTCCATGTACTTGTACTTGTTCTGATAGTTATAAGAAAAGTACAATTACTTGTAATTGTACTTGAAATCTAAAACAAAAAACAAGTACTTAATTGTACTTAGTACTTGTACTTAGTAAATATGATGCAATGACATATCATCCCTTGTGTTGTCTTGTGTTGTCCCTTAAGTTATTTATTTTATGTTATTTTTCCCCGAACTGTACTTGTTGCACTTAAAGTACAAGTACCAATTACAAGTAAATGTACTTACAAGTTGAGAAAGACAAGTACAAGCCCAAGTACTTGAGATTGGTAGAGAACTGACGAATACAAGTACAAGTAGTTGTAATTGTTCTAAAATAAAATAATTACAAGTACTAGTACTTGTAATTGTACTTGACAATTACTTAAGTTGTACTTAAACGTTAAAAAACTCTCAATCAACTTCATCTTTCATTTATTGATGCTTCTTAAGTGATATTTTCTAAAAACTTAGAAGTACTTGAAGCAAGTACTTATGTACGAATGTACTTAAGTACTTCCAACTCTGTTATAAAATCAAGGTCTGTTTTTTTATGGGGACATATTTTTGTTTATACGTCAAAATGGGAGAACACCGTTCAACATAACGCATTTCACACTAAAGCAGCTGAACATAAAAAATATGCATTTCGACATAAAATTCTGTAGTTCACCATAATACGTTTGGGCATAATTGAACACAAAGCTCTCAAAAGTTCAAAAATTTTGAGCATAATTTCAACATGAAGCGTTTCGCCATTCAATAAATGCAAGTCGACATAAAAAAAGTGCAAATCGCCATAATGCTCCTCACTATAAAAGCCTCTCTTTAAATTTGTTGTTTCGCCATAAAACTGTTTCTGTCGTTTTGGCATAATACATCTCACCATAAACTAGGGACAGCGAAAGATCAATCCTACATTCGCCGTTTAAAGACGATTATGGCGAAACGACAAAAACCTTAAAACTTGACAGTTCACCGTAACGCAATTCAACATAAAGAGTCACAACACAGAATTGGTGTTTCTCGAGTAGAACAAAGCGGAAAACGCCCAAAATTGACTAAACAGGGTGTTTTTGGCCAAAAAAAAAAAACTGAAAAAAATCCTATAATGTTGGAACGTTGAAGGGTTACTCTTATCCGAAAATTTAGTAAAACGACCAAAAATGTGGCAAAATGGGGGTTCCTGGCTCAGAAATCTGAAAAATAAAAGGTTAAAAGTTTGTAAATTTTATAAACAGTGAGTTAGTTTACTGAAATTACTTTTCTTTTCCGTCCAAAAACGGATTTTTCTTGGCAAAAAGGTGGAGCAAAACGCCCACAAATCCCGCAAGCGTTCGTTTAAAATGACGAAAAGAAAAAAAATTACAGATCAAAAGTTCGTGCCGCGCAATATTAGCCCAAAGGCAAATATTGAGAAGGTAAATCCGACCGGAGCGTGACACCACAGAGAGGATAAGATCCGCGTTGAAAATGAGATGCGAGATTACTAAACATGGCTGATGGGAGTAAAGGAAGCTACGTGTAGGATGCTTTTAGGATTCGGATAGGAAGTTCGTTCCACCGACTCTTCAGTCATCCGTGGATTTCCGGCCAATCAATAAACATTTAAAAAAAATATTTAAAATATTCAACCTTGAAATTAGAACACGATAGAGCACTCTAAACAATAGTTTGAGGACTCTTTGTATTTACGACCTTGGTGTTTTTCTCCGCGGAGGGAAAGAAAAAAAAAGAATAAAAAAGGAGAGTGAAATTTCATGGTCTCCGAACTCCGGTATGTCAACCACCCAAGAAGCATCATGACGAAAATCTGAAGATCAAATGAAAAATCGGATAATTAAGACGAATGCGTTTTTTTAAGATTACCGCTAAGTGTTTCTTCCTTTGGAATGTCTCTTAATTACAGCTAAAATGGCGAAATTGAGATCGTATACTCGGGATGTTTTTAGATCGTAAAAAAAGCAAGTTGTCAATTAACCTTTTTTTTCATAATTCCTTTATAAAAGCCACGCAATTGAATTTTTAGAGAGAAAATTCAGGATCGTTAGAAATCCCGATTCGCACGTTGTGTAATCTTATTGTCCCCTTCGGGAATCGTTCCAATTCTCAATGCCTATGGGAAATTCTTTGTTTTAGAGTAAAGGAGGACAATAGAAGGAATTATCAGTATAAGCCCTTTTTATTCTATCGATAGATGCAGTTTTGTGAATCAGCTGATTAGCATAGTCGTGTGCTACCTGAGTTGAACCATTTTTTCTCCTCATTGTAGGTGGTGTCTAATTACAAGGGACGCCCACTGCTGATGGCCGTGACTACGACACAAACATCTTCGCAATCAGAGTGGGAATCCTTTTGACAAATAAGAACGCCCACGCTAAAACGTCTTCGAACAAATCGTCTATCGGGATCTTCTTTTTTACCCTCTATGTTAATGAACTCTCTTAATTGGATTTTTACTCGAGTGTACAAGTGTCGACATAATGCAGTTCGTCATAATGCATTTGACCATAAAAAAGCAGAAATCGCGAGTTCACCATAAAAATCTGCAACTCAACATAAAGAAAATAGTCAAAAACTTTCACCATTTGAACATAATAGATCATACCATAAAGAAGAGATTTAACACTTATCATTTCGACATTTGTCCATTCAACATAACGCAGTTGAACATAAAGGAAACTTTCATTTTATAAAACTTGTCGTTTCGCCATAAAACTGTTTCTGTCGATGGGCATAATACATCACACCATAAACTAGAGACAGCCAAAGAGCAAGCCTATTTTCGCCGTTTAAAACGCGATTATGGCGAAACGACAAAACGTTAAAACTTGACAGTTCACCATAATGCAATTCGCACATCCTCGCGAGAGGAAAAAATTAACCTTCTTGTGTTATAAAACGAGCTATAATTTATGGGCGTTTTTTCCTCCTTTTTCCCTCAATTTTATTTCCAATAAATTACCTTAATTTTGTTCGTCGTTTTTACCGGTATTTTTGGCGGCCTTTTTATAAGATTTTCTGTCGTTAAGGCGAGAAACGCCAATATCGGACGTTTTTCGCGATTTTTGACCAATAAGCACCCATTTTATCAGATTTCTTGGCGTTTTTATCCGTATTTCTGGCGAGAAACACCCTTCGTTATGGTAAGAAACGCCATTTATCAGACGTTTTCCGTGATTTTTGACCAAAAAGCACCCTTTTTATCAGGCTTCTTAACGTTTTTATCCGTATTTCTGGCGAGAAACACCCTTCGTCATGGTAAAAAACGCCATTTATCAGACTTTTCCGTGATTTTTGACCAAAAAGTACCCTTTTATCAGATTTCTTGGCGTTTTTATCCGTATTTCTGGCGACAAATACCCTTCGTCATGGTAAGAAACGCCATTTATCAGACGTTTTCCGTGATTTTTGACCAAAAAGCACCCTTTTTATCAGACTTCATGGCGTTTTTATCCGTATTTCTGGCGAGAAACACCCTTCGTCATGGTAAAAAACGCCATTTATCAGACTTTTCCGTGATTTTTGACCAAAAAGCACCCTTTTTATCAGACTTCATGGCGTTTTTATCCGTATTTCTGGCGAGAAACACCCTTCGTCATGGTAAAAAACGCCATTTATCAGACGTTTTCCGTGATTTTTGACCAAAAAGTACCCTTTTATCAGATTTCTTGACGTTTTTATCCGTGTTTCTGGCGAGAAAAACCCTTCGTCGTGGGCAAAAAACGCCATTTATCAGACTTTTCCGTGATTTTTGACCAAAAAGTACCCTTTTATCAGACTTCTTAACGTTTTTATCCGTATTTCTGGCGAGAAACACCCTTCGTCAAGGTAAAAAACGCCATTTATCAGACGTTTTCCGTGATATTTGACCAAAAACCACCCTTTTTGTCAGATTTCTTTGCGTTCTTATCCATCTTTCTGGCTAGAAATACCCTTTGTTATGGTGAGAAACGCCAATATCGGACGTTTTCCGTGATTTTTGACCAAAAAGCACCCATTTTACCAGATTTCTTGGCGTTTTTATCCGTATTTCTGGCGAAAAACACCCATCGTCATGATAAGAAACACCATTTATCAGACGTTTTCCATGGTCTGATATTTGCGTTTCTTAATTTCAACAACCTAAATTTTCTTATTTCGGAACGTTTTTCCCATTTTTAAGGCCAAGAAACCCCCAATTTCCCGTCATTCTATTGTTTTTTGAACCGTTTTCTCCAAACTGGAATTTTTCTCAGTTTTTTCGGCCACAAACACCGTTTTTAATCAGTTTTTGAACGTTTTCTTCGATCTTCTAGTCGAGAAACATCAATTTTACATGATTTTCCTCAAGCCCTTTTTTTCAGTGATAATCCCAGGAGGATTTCCGGACGTTTCTACGCAGTGGCTTTATAACCCAGTTTCATGGAGTCGTTCCGACTCAGTTAATTCACAATCTTCTCACTAGAGCAAATTCATGAATCGAAACATGGTTCTTCTGATTAACTATAACAGCACATATAAATTACCTATCCCCAAAACGTTCCCGCCAATTTTCACTTAGCGAGGGTATAAAGTTTCCTAGATAGTTTTTTAATTTTAACTTCCGAAATCCTTCCAAAAAGGAATCAATTTCCTTCTTCGATCTGTTGAGAAACTAGTTGATTTGCTAACCCGAAACTTAACGAGATAGCAAAATAACCTTCGTAAAATATAACCTTACTTTTACCCGGAGTCGGGAAGTGAGGCGTTCACGTATACGACTCAGCTGAGTCGGATTGTATAACGATTCCGACTCGAGGCTCAATTGGGTGAGTCGGATAGGAAGGGCAAATTACGATTCCCTGAACCTCTCAAATAATAATAAAAACAGAGATCAAACACTTGAATATTACGCAGGGACGTCTATGGAAAGACAGGTGCCGTTCACGTCACGTAGGATATTGGGGAGGTTAATGCAGCCGACGGTAGGCTCTAATCCCGGAGAGGTCACGTTCCTAGTCTAATGGGATCCTCGCAGACATCTTGAAAAAGTTCACATCCCAAAGAAACTTCGTCTCGTGTGGCCAAGATCAATCATATTTTAACACGGGCTTAATGATTGATGTTCAAAAACAATGGTATGACAGTTGAAAAAAATGAGTACTTACAATGTGGATTTTAACTTGCAGACCTGAAAAACAAAAAAATAGTTTAGTTTTAAATAAAATTCAAAAGTGACAATCCGTCAACGTGAAGACGGCGGGTCACCGACCGGGAGTGAGTAAACCCGACTGCACTTGATCTAATAATGTAGCCGGGGATAAATCTCTTAGCCGGAGCCGACCGTGGCGTCCCTCTGAAACAAACGCGAGTCGAATTCCATAGTTGGAATTATCGCGCGTTCGTTCGCGGTCCGCTCTTCACCTTCCTAGCCGGTTAGCGAGGATTCCCAACAAGGGCAACGTATATTTTAACATGGGTACCTGTCATATTCTTCGTTATAATTTACCCTAAGTATTTCATAAAGGATGATATTTATATTCAACCTCAGAATCTTCCATCAAAGTTAATTCTCACGGAAAAATTTGTACTTTTTAGAACGATTGGTGATTACAAGTTCGATTTTAAGACCTACAGAAGAAAAAAAACGACCATAAATTACAAGTTTTTATCCTTTACAAAGATGAGGTGGGTAATAAGGTAGGTAATATAAGTCGAGCCAAAAAACTATTAACTTTTCTCCAGTCAATGCCACAAGTTCACGGCCGCAAGACCTTATCTGGACCATTAATCCAAGTTGTCATGACACCCTTTCCATAACTACCTACTCCATAAATTAAACACTGTCCAATTAATAATCGATTTACAACTACTCTTCGTTTTGGTACGGGGGGGGTGATAAAGGTTTACTCGTTACGGGCTCCGTCGGTACCTCGTACAGGTCCTATTGTAGTCTTGATTACACCTGATGAAGTAGCTCGGAATCAGGCGTACCTTAAACGGTCATCACACTCTGACCTTGGGACTCTTCTTTTGAACACTTTCATTTGTGGGAGGGAAGATTCCCATGGATTAACAACGATAAGCGGCCTTGTTCCTCTCATGACGTGATTTGACTTCCAAAATTAACATTTTTCTTATATGAAAAACAATTTTTCCCAGATGTGTCAAACGAGAAACACGCCTTTCCGGAGATTCCGCAGTTCTATGACCAAAACAATAGATTTTGGGCGGCTTCATGGGTTTTCCAAGCTAAAATTAAAATTAGAAGCTAACGATAGAAAATCCGATAAAAAAAAGGGTGTTCAACGCGAGAAAGACGGATAAAAGTTAAGAAATCTGATTAAAAGGGTGCTTTTTGGTTAAAAAACCGTGGAAAACGTCCGATATTGGCGTTTCTCACCATAAGGCTAAAAGTCCGATAAAAATGGTGTTTCTTGCCAGAAAGATGGATAAAAACGTTAAAAAGTCTGATATAAAGGGTGCTTTTTGGTCAAAAATCACGGAAAACGTCTGATAATTGGCGTTTCTTACCTTGACGAAGGGTGTTTCTCGCCAGAAATACTGAGAGAAACTCGAAGAAATCTGATAAAATGCGTGCTTTTTTGCTCAAAAACATTTTTAGGTGCTTAAAAAAACAGTGATTTCACCTCTTATTGCGGTTTCTGTTTGTTTCTATATTGGATTCTTAGATAAATATTTGGTTTTGAAGGAGATTGTACCACTCGTAGGAAAAAAGGTGAAAAGGTAAAGAAACATGGCGTCTATGGGCCTTAAGAATTTTATGATAGTATGATATTACGCCGAAATGAGTTTGAGATAGGTTATTAAGGTGACATGAGGTGAAAAGGACGTTGTTCCCTCGTCTCAGGGGCAGCGGAGATAAAACGCCAAATAGGGCAGAGTCGTCTCTTTTTTTTCTTGGGTGGCTTTTATGTGGAAACTACCTCTTTATACCGCAGGACTCTCTTCGTTCTTTAAAGGCGTTTAATCGGAGGCTACTTCTAATGGAAAGGAAGCTAAGTGGGATTTTATTGACTTTACCAATCGATGGAGAGGATAATATGGTGGTGGTGGGATTCTTCGTGTTTTTACAACATATTGACGTTTCTTTAGAAGTGGCAGACTACATAGGAACGTCCGAACGCCCGTAAAATTGTGTAAAAACGCCTAAAAGGGTGTTCTTTCGCCAGAAATACTGAGAGAAACGCTAGAGAATCCCATAAAAAGGGTGTTCTCGCCAGAAATACTGAGAGAAACGCTAAAGAATCCCATAAAAAGGGTGTTTCTCGCCAGAAAAACAGATAAAAACGCTAAGAAATCCGATAAAAAGGGTGCTTTTTGGTCAAAAACCACGGAAAACGTCCGATATTGGTGTTTCTTACCATAACGCTAGAAAGTCCGATAAAAAGGATGTTTCTCGCCCGAAAAATTGTGTAAAACGCCTAAATGGGGCATCAGAAATATTGAGAGAAACGCTAGAGAATTCCATAAATCGGGTGTTTCTCGCCAGAAAAACTGATAAAAACGCAAAGAGTACCCTTTTAATCAGATTTCTTAACGTTTTTATCCGTCTTTCTGTCCAGAAAGACATTTTTTATGGGATTTTATGGGGTATGGCGAGAAACGCCAATATCGGACGATTTCCTTGGTTTTAGTCAAAAATGCACCCTTTTTATCAGAATTCTTAGCGTTCTTATCCTTCTTTCGGGGAGAAACGCCCTTTATATCGGGTTTTCTAGCCTTATGGTGAGAAACGCCAATATCGGACGTTTTCCACGGTTTTTGACCGAAAAACACCCTTTTTACCGGATGTCTTAGAGTTTTTATTCGTCTTTCTGGCGAGAAACACCCTTTTTATCGGACTTCCTAGCGCTATGGTGAGAAATTCCAATATCGGATGTTTTGCGTGGTTTTGCCAAAAATCACCCTTTTAATCAGATTTCTTAGCGTTTTTATCCGTCTTTCTGGCGAGAAACACCCTTTTTATCGGATTCTCTAGCGTTTTTATCCGTCTTTCTGGCGAGAAAACCCTTTTTATGGGATTCTCTAGCGTTTTTTTTCCGTCTTTCTGGCGAGAAACACCATTTTTATCGGATTTTCACTGATTTTCACGGAAATCACTGTTTTTCTTAAGCACCTAAAAATGTTTTTTTTTTATTAAATGTATATTTTATCAGTTAGGCACAGTCTATTTAACATAGGCGTACCAGTTTTCTCCTAATGACCTCCATTTCTAATTTTTCCTAATTGGTTCTGGACGAGATATCCGCTAATTCAAAGCGTACAACATCGTCCTCATTGTTTTTATTTTTGGTGCTTCTGGGGTGGTTAACCGCATTCCAATCACTATTTTCTCCACCCTCCGCCGCATACCTTACGAACTTAACTACGTTCATTAAAGCTCACTTGGAGCACTTTGTGTGCTAATGTTCTTCCTCTATCAGATCAGGGAGCACGATATTAGAGCATTGTGCGCTGTTCCCTTGTATTATTGGATCTTTCCAATTTCCATATAGAGGCAGTAAAATATTATCAAATTTTACATACAATAAAGCGGGGCGTTGATTAAAGATAATCAATTTTAAAATTTTTTTTCAATTAAATTGTAATTGTCTGAAGGAGACGAGTTCGTTAGTGATCCCCTGATGTGTTCTTATTTGCTCGGTAATTTCTGACCACAGGGAGTCCGGAGAGGGCTTCAAGATGAATAACATCACTCAAGGAGTTTTTGTTCGCATTTCTCAAGTCCCTGGAGCATCGGGGCAAATTAGGAGACTTTTTTTGTGTCCTTAAGAGGCAGAGAGAGGAAAAAAAAATTTCGGAGAGAAATTCTTATTTTTACGAACAAAAACATACACTGAATATTACATAAGTACGAGACTTTTGCTTTCTGTCGACCTTTTCCGTCAAAGATATCAAGCCTACGGACGTTTAAAAGCGTAGGATGCGAAGTTCCGTAGAGACCAAGCCCACTAAAAAAGTAAACGAAAACGCTAATTGGTAATTCATCAAAATTTTTTAAGAACGAAAGATTTACAGAAATCATCAGAGGGCAAGTGAAAAGGAGAATAAATTTGAATGTCTTTCTCTAGCGGCGACACATCGGGATTTAAAGGACAGAAACCTACAGAAACAGTCCAAAAAGGATGTTTCTAGACAGAAAAAACCCTAAAATCGGGTGTTTATAGTACAGAGCACTGTAGAAATAGCCAATAAAAGGTGTTTATCGAAAGAAAAACTACTCCTGGAATCGGGTGTTTGTTGAACAGAAAACTGAAGAGAGGGTCAAAAAGGGTATTTATTGACATAAAAACTCATGAAAATCGGGTGTTTGTTGGACAGAGAACTGCTAATGCAGCCAAAAAGGGTGTTTATCGACAGAAAAACTCTTAATATCGGGTGTTTGTTGGACAGAGAACTTTATAAACAGCCAAAAAGGGTGTTTATTGATAGAAAAACTCGTTAAACCGGGTGTTTGTTGGACTGAGATCTGTATAAACCGTTGGACAGAGAACTGCATATACAGCCAAAAAGGGTGTTTATCGACAAAAAAAACTCTTGAAATCGGGTGTTTGTTCGACAGAGAACTGCATATACAGCCAAAATGAGTGTTTATCGACAGAAAAACTTCTTAAACCGGGTGTTTGTTGGACAGAGAACTGTATGAACAGCCAAAAAGGGTGTTTATCGACAAAAAAAACTCTTGAAATCGGGTGTTTGTTCGACAGAGAACTGAATATACAGCCAAAATGAGTGTTTATCGACAGAAAAACTCCTTAAACCGGGTGTTTGTTGGACAGAGATCTGTATAAACAGCCAAAAAGGGTGTTTATCGACAAAAAAAACTCTTGAAATCGGGTGTTTGTTCGACAGAGAACTGCATATACAGCCAAAATGAGTGTTTATCGACAGAAAAACTTCTTAAACCGGGTGTTTGTTGGACAGAGAACTGTATGAACAGCCAAAAAGGGTGTTTAGCAAAAGAAAAACCCCTGAAATCGGGTGTTAATTGGACGGAAAGTGAAGAAACAGCCATGAGGATGTTATCGACAGAAAAATTCCTGGAATAGGGTGTTTGTTGAACAGAAACTGAAGATAGAGTCAAAAAGGGTGTTTATTGTCATAAAAACTCATGAAATCGGGTGTTTGTGGGACAGAGAACTGCATATACAGCCAAAAAGGGTGTTTCTAGACAGAAAAACTCCTGAAATTGGGTGTTTATAGTACAGAGAACAGTATAAATAGCCAAAAAAAAGGTGTTTAGCGAAAGAAAAACTCCTGAAATCGGGTGTTAATTGGACGGAATGTGAAGAAACAGCCAATAAGGATTTATCGAAAGAAAAACTCCCGGAATCGGGTGTTAGTTGAACAGAAAACTGAAGAGAGAGTCAAAAAGGGTGATTACTGACATAAAAACTCATAAAAATCGGGTGTTTGTTGGACAGAGAACTGTATATAAAGCCAAAAAGGGTGTTTATAGACAGAAAAAATCTTAAAATTGGGTGTTTGTTGGACAGAGAACTTTATTAACAGCCAAAAGGGTGTTTATCGATAGAAAAACTCCTTAAACTGGATGTTTGTTGGACAGAGATCTGTATAAACAGCCAAAAAGGGTGTTTATCGACAGAAAGACTCTTGAAATCGGGTGTTTGTTGAACAGAAAACTGAAGAGAGAGTCAAAAAGGGTGTTTATTGACATAAAAACTCATGAAAATTGGGTGTTTGTTGGACAGAGAACTTCATTAACAGCCAAAAAGTGTGTTTATCGATAGAAAAACTCCTTAAGCCGGGTGTTTGTTGGACAGAGAACCGTATGAACAGCCAAAAAGGGTGTTTATCGACAGAAAAACTCTTGAAATCGGGTGTTTGTTGGACAGAGAATTGTATGATCAGCCAAAAAGGGTGTTTATCGACAGAAAAACTCTTAAATCGGGTGTTAGTTCGACAGAGAACTGCATGACAGCCAAAGTGAGTGTTTATGGACAGAAAAACTCTTAATATCGGGTGTTTGTTGGACAGAGAACTTAATTAACAGCCAAAAAGGGTGTTTCTCGATAGAAAAACTCCTTAAACCGGGTGTTTGTTGGATAGAGAACTGTATAAACAGCCAAAAAGGGTTTTTATCGACAGAAAAACTCCTGAAATCGGCTATTTTTTGGATTGAAACATCTAAAAAGTGTGTATATCGACAGAAAAAACCTTAAAATCAGGTGTTCATTGGATAGAAAACCGTATAAACTGCCTAATATCGACAAAAACTCCTGAAAATGGTGAAGGAAAACCCACTGAAATCGGGTGATTATTGAACAGAAAATAGGGTGTTTATTAGGGAGAAAACTATAGCAAATGCCAAAAGGGGTGTTCATCGACGGAAAAACTCTTGATATCGGGTGTTTGTTGGACAGAGAACTGTATAAACAGCAAAGAATTGTTATTGACAAAAAAAAACCTGAAATCGGGTGTTTTTTGTACAGAAAACTCTAGAAGCAGCAAAGAATTGGGTTTATCGACAGAAAAACCCTGTAATCGGGTGTTTATTGAACAGAAAATAGGGTGTTTATGGTGCAGAAAGCTGTAGAAAATGGTGTTTATTGACAGAAAACTACTCGAAATCGGTGTTTATTGAACAGAAAATAGGGTGTTTATGGTGCAGAAAGCTGTAGAAAATGCAAAAATGGGTGTTTATCAACAGAAAAAGCTTCTACTTCTACCCTAATCTTCCCTCTGTCTTCCCCCAACAGGAAGGAAGATCCTCCCGGCTTCCTTCTTCCCCTACGTTTTGCATTTAATTCAAGTACACAACTCTTTTCGAAAGTAAATTCGTAGACTAAAAATAACAATGACATAATGGGAATGTATTAGAAAATCCGCGATTGGAATTTCAATTAAGTCGAACGGCATTGTAATCACTGGAAGAATTATACGTCCGGGCCTCGTCGACGCTTTTATAATGATCGACTAGGCTCGTGTCCGTTATTGTGTTGTCATACTAACCTTTCACCTGTCTTCGTTATGTCGTCATATGGAGATGGGGCTCCGCATTTCTATTTGAGGTCACGACAGTTTTTTTTAGATGAAGGGAAAAAAACGTTTTCTTGAGATTCCTGGGATCTGTTATCATAAAAGGAGATTTTAAGTCAAGTCTCGTACTGCAAACCGTAAACGCATTCCCTTTAGTGCTAATTGTACTTGAGAATAAACTATTTTTAAAAAAATATTAATGACGACGATTTGTCAGAAAACTTTCTTTGAGACTGGACAATATATAAAAGGAAAAATTAACATCGTTTATCTTCTTCCGTGGCGGTGTGGTGGGACACAAAGGTAAACGCCCGGCGGACAAACCGGTCACAAATTGGGCCAGCCGAGCCGTCTCGGAGATACTTAGGGAAATGCCCGTTTCTTTTATTTATAAGAAGAGTGAGAGAGAAAAATCTGAGGACGAAAGTTGAAAACGAATCTCAGAGCGTTTGTTTCAAAGCAAACCTTCAATCCGGAAGCTTTCAACTTTTCCGATGGAAAACCTTCTACGACCGGTTCGTCGAGAGAAGCCAATTTCCTCAACTTGTGAAAGCATTCGCTGGCCTTTTATCAGATTGACTATTTATGGAAAGTGATTATTTTTATATCCTCTCCCTTCAGGAAACTCACTTTACATAACTTAAAATTGTTAAGAAGATTTTCATGAGGAATTTACTTTTTTTGAAAAGCGTGATTTTGGAAGATTATTTTGATTATAGATCCGTAAAGATTCGCTGAAAGCGGAGCTTCGGTCGCTGCGTCAGAAGCGAGTTTGGATATAAAAAAACCGGTCCTGGAAACGGGGAAGAAGTCAAGAGAGTGAAGTGTGCCATGAGTACAGTTAGGGGGCGAACCGGCTACCCTCAATACACCCGAGCAACTTTTTTCCCTACTTTGAAATCAATACAAATCTTGAAACAACGCGAAATCGACAAGGCGAAAGTGAAAGTTTCGAATTCGAAATGCATAAATAGCGGAGTAAAGACATTGGAAATGACATACATCAACTGTTTGTCGATGATACCGCCATGTTTGTCGATTTGTTTGATCAGACGCGTGGGTTCGATTACCGTTAGTTCAGCCTACAGGGCAGTAGCTTACTTCCTGACATCATTCAAATATGACAGCCCACAGTTGAGGGTCATGAAAACCTTTTTATTTCTTTTCCTGTGCCTTCAAGTGAGCCAACACACGAAAGAGCGCCACACGCGAAGCAAACGAAAACTTCCTTAAAGAGCAGTGACAATTTAGGAGGGGGAAGTATGTAGGAGGGGAAGCATAAAAGAGAGGAGTATAACAGATTGGGAAGTATAACGGAGGGGGAAGTATAAGGGAACGAAAGTATAACGAAGAGGAATGTATAAGGGAGGGAAAGTATGAAGGAGGGGGAAGTATAAGGGAGGAAGTATTAGGAAGTGGATGTATAAGGGGGGAAGTATAAGGGAGGGAAAGTATAACGGAGGGGGAAGTTTTTTTTTCAAAAATTTTCCAGGTTTTTTTTTGAAAAATTTTCCGAGTTTAATTTTTTTTTTAATTTTTGATTTTTTTTTTGTTTTTTCGAAAAATTTTTTAAGTTTTTTTCTTTGTCAAAAAAAAATTTTTTTTTCAAGAATTTTCCGGGTTTTCTTTTTTAAATTTGGGTTTTTTTTCTGAAAAATTTAAAGTTAAGAAAAAAAAGTTAATTAAAAGTTAAAGTTAATTAAAAATTTAAGTTATTTTTTTTTCGAAAATATTTTTAAGTGTCAAGGTAGATGTAATGAATGGACTCTTTGGCCTAGGGATGTGCCTCTCGTAATGGGTAAAAGTATGAAATTTCTACCTACTAAAAAAAATAATAATAAAAAAGTGGCAATTTTTTTACACCAAAAATTCTTAAAAAATATAAGGAGTATTTGGTGAAAATTTGGTGAAAATCAGACCAACGGTTCGGCCGCAGCGAATTTTTTAAAACTTCAGACAGCCACATCTCCGCCATTTTTTCGAAATTCAAAAATCGCCCTCTTTACATTCTGTTTACCGGCTAAAAAATTTTGTGTGAAAATTTGGTGAAAATCGATTGAAAACTGGCCGTAAAGTGTTCCGGAAAAATGCAACGGACGGCCGGCCGGCACCACAGACAAAGTTGAGATCGGTATAGATCAATATTCGATTTGACACTCCGGGGTCTGGAAGACCCTTCCCCAAAACCCGACGTGGAGGGTATCACAATAACTTCTTTAAGAAAATTAAATATAAATGGAAGAAAATCGTAATGTCTTCACAAATGAGAGAAGAAGCGCCAAATCATTCGAATTTCGGGTATAAATGCTATCTTCTCTTCTTTCCAACTGCGGTAAATGAAGAAAACCAGGATATTTCGCGTCTAGCACCCCGAACATTTCATTCAAAAGCAAATCGTTGAGCAACCCAAAGTTCTTTAGTTCAGACTCTAAAGTCTTGTTTTGTTGGCGCTGCGGCCGTTCTATGGTCTTCACCGAATGATCATCTACTCCATATTAAATAGAATTTGAGGTGTCGGCCGTCAAAACAAAAAGCTAAATGAATTTTTAAGCGGAAGGGGGCGCGACAGCAAAAGGCAAGCACGGTTTATACCTTGCATAACCTCAGTTATCCAATTCTCATGATCCGCTCTTCAATTTGCCACTGTTAACCACTGGGCAAACCATAGCCAAATTAGCGGTACGGGATAAGTCACGGGCCTTCCATCGTAATTGCCCCTTGTCTCTAAAGACTCCTTAACATGCCAGATTTCTCTAAGGATTTTCACTTTCAAACCAAGGGCGTATTTAACTATTTCTTCCGGGAAATGTTGTGAAATAGATAGGTAGCATATTGTGATGTCATTCCAAATGCTTCTTTTCCCCCGGGGGATGATGCAGAGAAACACACCTGAATATGCAAATATGTTACTCATGGCTTAGTCCGAACTCTGATGAGGAGTTTTAACTTTAAAAATTTTTAAATTTCTCTCGCCAAACTTGAACTTTCGGGCTCAATCAATATTCCAGAAACCGGGCTCGCTCCTTTAGAAGAAACTACCGTTAGAAAAACTGTCGCTTTTGAATAGGCTGAGAGACGCTGATATATTAAGAAACGAAAAAAACAGGCCGGAAACACTGTTCAGTTTGGAAACTTGTAGGGACGACAAAAAATCTGATGAAATGAGAGAATGTGAAAGGGAAATGGTGAATATGTCTCTCAATTACGTGCCTAAAAAGGCGGAAAGTTGTTTTTCCAGCGCGAAGTCAGTCAGTGGGTCATGTGGCTCCGTCTGGGTCATGCGAGGGTCAATAGCACCTGCCTCGCTTTGTTTGCGCTACAATAAACCCAACGCCTCCCCACATTCGACAAAAGTTCCTCCATTGTAGTTCCCCTACTCCTCAAAATGGATTTATCACTTGTTGCTTCCCAAAGACACCCCCATTGTCCGACCTGGGCCACTTCTGACGTTTTATAACTGAATTAACCGATTACTCGTTTCTTCTGTTCGAATTCAACCGCTTTCTGTGGGTATAGATTCCAGTTCCGCTAGGGTTAACGCTAATATTATTAAACTTGCCCCTTATAGGGAATAATTGAGTAATTAAGGACAAAGTAGGCTAACGGAGATTCAACTAAACTGCAAACTCGGCTGGCTTTACGGGAGCTCCGAGATTGCATTAATACGATCTCGTGATGTTCTAATTGAGAGATAATTATAAAACTGCCCAACCGTGAACGCATAGAAACTCTTCCGTAACGCGATCATACTCGTTTGAGTAAAAGACGCCTAGCTGGAGATAAATACTTCAGTAAAAGTCAACCGGAGGAATACTCGATAAAATGATGTTTTTTAAAAGGGGCTATTCCAGACCTTCATTTAGATTCACTTCAGGCTGTTTTCTGATCGTACAGGGGATTAAGTCTAAAGAAACCAGTTTTGCCACCTGAAAGGAAATTGACCTCTAGAATTGAGAGCCATCCCTTTCTATCATACAGGACTTGAGCTATAATGACTCAATAACATGCTTTCTATCAAAACTTTCGGTATTTCCTCAAAGTTCCATCCATCACTTTAGCGACAGTTTCCAAGAAATTAGTTAAATTTAAAAGACAATAGAGCTAAGAGGTTCCAGGAACAAGTTTAAAAGTGCTGATTGTCACAATATTTGCATGTCAAACAAAAGCACCTTTTTTTGCTTCAAAGTAGGCATAAGTGCTGAAATTAACAATTCAAATGACACAAAGAAGATTGTGTCCTCCGAATGATTAGTTCCCTTGATTTTTGGCAGTAGCTTATGGGCAAAATAGCCACAGGCACAAAAAGATGGTAAAAATGGTATTTTTTTGACGAAAATAAGTTGAAACGATAAATATCGGCAAAAAACCGAGAAAATTCCCTGAAAACTGGGCCAAAAAAGCGTTTTTGGGCTTTTTTTACCACGTACAACCGAGAAAACCCCATTTTTTCTAAACATGAAGTTTTCCTGTGTGTTTCTACCAAGAAAAACTCGAGAAAACCCCTTTTTTCTTAGTTTTATGAAGTTTTCCTGTGTTTTTCTACCTAGCAAAACTCCTAATTTTTTCGACGTTCTACAGTTTTTTCAGCCTCAAAAAACCGTTTAACCAAATTTTGGGTAAATACAGTAAAATGGTATTTTTTTTACCAAAATAAAGTTGAAACGTATAATAGTGTTTGTCGGCAAAAAACCGAGAAAATTTCCTGAAAACTGGCCCAAAAACGGGCGTTCTTGGGCTTTTTTTACCACGTACAACTGAGAAAACCCCCTTTTTCCCAAACATGGAGTTTTCCTGTGTTTTCCTACCAAGAAGAACTCGAGAAACCCCTTTTTTCTCAATTTTATGAAGTTTTCCGGTGTTTTTCTACCTATGAAAACTCCTTAACAAACTTTTTCGACGTTCTACAGTTTTTTCATCCTCAAAAACCGTTTAACCAAATTTTTGGGGGATCCGGTAAAATGGTATTTTTTTAACCAAAATAAAGTTGAAACGTTTAATAGTGTTTATCGGAAAAAAACTGAGAAAACTCCCTGAAAACTGGGCAAAAAACGGATGTTCTTGGGCTTTTTTTTTTTACCATGTACTACCAAGAAAACCCCCTTTTTTCTAGACATGAAGTTTTCCTGAGCTTTTCTACCAAGGAAAACTATAGAAAACCCCCTTTTTTCTAAATTTTATGAAGTTTTCCGTGTTATTCTACCTAGAAAAACTCCTAACGAACTTTTTCGACGTTCTACAATTTTTTCGGCCTCAAAAACCGTTTAACCAAATTTTTGGGGGATACGGTAAAATGTATTTATTTTTTTTTTTTTAACCAAAATAAAGTTGAAAAGTTGAATAGTGTTTATCGGCAAAAACCGAGAAAATTTCCTAAAAACTGGGCCAAAAACGGGTGTTCTTGGGCTTTTTTTACGACGTACAACCGAGAAAACCCTCTTTTTTCTAAACATGAAGTTTTCCTGGGTTTTTCTACCAAGAAAAACTTGAGAAAATCCCTTTTTTCTCAATTTTATGAAGTTTTCTTGGGTTTTTCTACCTAGGAAAACTCCTAACTAACTTTTATGACGTTCTACAGTTTTTTCAGCCTCAAAAACCGTTTAACCAAATTTTTGGGGGATACGGTAAAATGGGATTTTTTTTACCAATATAAAGTTGAAAGTGTTTATCGGCAAAAACCGAGAAAACACCCGGAAAACTGGGCAAAAACGGGCGTTCTTGGGCTTTTTTTACCACGTACAACCGAGAAAACCCCTTTTTTCTAAACATGAAGTTTTCCTGAGCTTTTCTACCAAGGAAAACTATAGAAAACCCCCTTTTTTCTAAATTTTATGAAGTTTTCCGTGTTATTCTACCTAGAAAAACTCCTAACGAACTTTTTCGACGTTCTACAATTTTTTCGGCCTCAAAAACCGTTTAACCAAATTTTTGGGGATACGGTAAAATGTATTTATTTATTTTTTTTTTTTAACCAAAATAAAGTTTGAAAAGTTGAATAGTGTTTATCGGCAAAAACCGAGAAAATTTCCTAAAAACTGGGCCAAAAACGGGTGTTCTTGGGCTTTTTTTACGACGTACAACCGAGAAAACCCTCTTTTTTCTAAACATGAAGTTTTCCTGGGTTTTTCTACCAAGAAAAACTTGAGAAAATCCCTTTTTTCTCAATTTTATGAAGTTTTCTTGGGTTTTTCTACCTAGGAAAACTCCTAACTAACTTTTATGACGTTCTACAGTTTTTTCAGCCTCAAAAACCGTTTAACCAAATTTTTGGGGGATACGGTAAAATGGGATTTTTTTACCAATATAAAGTTGAAAGTGTTTATCGGCAAAAAACCGAGAAAACACCCGGAAAACTGGGCAAAAACGGGCGTTCTTGGGCTTTTTTTACCACGTACAACCGAGAAAACCCCTTTTTTCTAAACATGAAGTTTTCCTGAGCTTTTCTACCAAGGAAAACTCGAGAAAACCCCCTTTTTCTCAATTTTATGAAGTTTTCTTGTGTTTTTCCATCTAGGAAAACTCCTTAACTAACTTTTTCGACGACCTACAATTTTTTAAGCCTCAAAAAACCGCTTAACCAAATTTTTGGGGGATCCCTTGATTTTTTGGTCTTCCAGACCCCGGAGGTTCAAATCGAATCATTACCGATCTCAACTTTGTCTGTGGTTCCGGCCGGCCGTTCATAGCATTTTTTTCTGGAACACTTTATTTTTTTTATGAAATCAACACGATTTTTATCTGAAAAATTATTTTCTGGATATTTCTCCCAATAGATGGGAAACTTCGGTATAAATCAAAAGATAAATCTTTCACATTCCTACCTTTTCACATATCAGGTTTTAGGAATGTGGAAAATTGTTTTATACAAATTTTTTTTTTTTATGAATTCATAATAAGCTATGATAAATGTTAATTTCAGTAAATAAAAGGTTCGAGGGATTTTCAAACCTCATATTTTTTCAACGTTTAAGCCCGTATATTGTCCGAAGAGTTGACCTTTTCCGCCCCATCCTCCAGTTATCAGAGATTGTTAAATGTGACAAGACTTTCCCGGCCTGAAATGCCACAAAATCCTGTTTCTTCCAGAGATAAAGAAGATTAATAGTTCAAATTCTGTATCATCTACCACAAATTGTGGACATCTCTAATTACACACAAAAAATCTCATAGTTTTCGAGAAATTTCGTAAAAATCTGATAAAAACCGCTTTAGACATATTTCTCTTATTCTGACGTGCATAACACGGAAACAGTTCACTTTAGCAAGGTTATGCGCTAAATACTTTTTATTGAAAATTTAATTTAGATTACTTTTGTACTTAGTAAGTTTTGCGCTAAACCTCATAGTTTTCGAGAAATCTCATAAAAACTGACAGAAACCGCTTTTTGACGTCCTTCTCTGCCTTGGCTTTGACGTTCGTAACTCCGAAACCGTTCACTTTAGCAAGGTTATGTACTAAATATTTTTTATTGATAATTTAATGTAAATTAATTTTGTACTTTATAATATTTGAGCTAAACCTCACAGTTTTCGAGATATTTCACAAAAACGATATTAAAGTTTAAATTGCTCCCACGATGTTCAATTTCTATACCTTTGAAGGGAAAATCGAGAGGATATCTTTTATTTAGCCAATGAGAGCCCTCCGTTCCAGGACTTCTTAAGTACTTTAATAGCTAATTTGAGAAATTTCATAAAAATCCGATAAAAACCCCTTTAGACATATTTCTCTTATTCTGACGTGCATAACACGGAAACAGTTCACTTTAGCAAGGTTATTTGCTAAATACTTTTTATTGAAAATTTAATTTAGATTACTTTTGTACTTAGTAAGTTTTGCGCTAAACCTCATAGTTTTCGAGAAATCTCATAAAAACTGACAAAAACCGCTTCAGACATATTTCTCTTATTCTGACGTGCATAACACGGAAACAGTTCACTTTAGCAAGGTTATTTGCTAAATACTTTTTATTGAAAATTTAATTTTGATTACTTTTGTACTTGGTATGTTTTGCGTAAAACCTCATAGTTTTCGAGAAATCTCATAAAAACTGACAAAAACCGCTTTTTGGCATCCTTCTCTATCATGGCTTTGATGTTCGTAACTCCGAAACCGTTCACTTTAGCAAGGTTATGTACAAAATATTTTTATTGAAAATTTAATGTAAATTAATTTTGTACTTTATAATATTTGAGCTAAACCTCACAGTTTTCGAGATATTTCACAAAAACGATATTAAAGTTTAAATTACTCCCACGATGTTCAATTTCTATACCTTTGAAGGGAAAATCGAGAGGATATCTTTTATTTAGCCAATGAGAGCCCTCCTTTCCAGGACTTCTTAAGTACTTTAATAGCTAATTTGAGAAATTTCATAAAAATCCGATAAAAACCCCTTTAGGCATATTTCTCTTATTCTGACGTGCATAACACGGAAACAGTTCACTTTAGCAATGTTAATTGCTAAATACTTTTTATTGAAAATTTAATTTTGATTACTTTTGTACTGAGTAAGTTTTGCGCTAAACCTCATAGTTTTCGAGAAATCTCATAAAAACTGACAAAAACCGCTTTTTGACATCCTTCTCCATCACGGCTTTGATGTTCGTAACTCCGAAACCGTTCACTTTAGCAAGGTTATGTACTAAATATTTTTTATTGAAAATTTAATGTAGATTAATTTTGTACTTTATAATATTTGAGCTAAACCTCACAGTTTTCGAGATATTTCACAAAACGATATTAAAGTTTAAATTACTCCCAGGATGTTCAATTTCTATACCTTTGAAGGGAAAATCGAGAGGATATCTTTTATTTAGCCAATGAGAGCCCTCCGTTCGAGGACTCCTTAAGTAGTTTATTAGCTTATTTGAGAAATTTCATAAAAATCCGATAAAAACCCCTTTAGGGATATTTCTCTTATTCTGACGTGCATAACACGGAAACAGTTCACTTTAGCAATGTTAATTGCTAAATACTTTTTATTGAAAATTTAATTTTGATTACTTTTGTACTGAGTAAGTTTTGCGCTTAACCTCATAGTTTTCGAGAAATTTCATAAAAACTGACAAAAACCGCTTTTTGACATCCTTCTCTATCCATGGCTTTGACGTTCGTAACTCCGAAACCGTTCACTTTAGCTAGATTATGTGCAAAATATTTTTTATTGCAAATTTAATGTAGATTAATTTTGTACTTATAATATTTGAGCTAAACCTCACAGTTTTCGAGATATTTCACAAAAACGACATTAAAGTATAAATTACTCCCACGATGTTCAATTTGTATACATTTGAAGGGAAAATCGAGAGGATATCTTTTATTTAGCCAATGAGAGCCCTCCGTTCCAGGACTTCTTAAGTACTTTAATAGCTAATTTGAGAAATTTCATAAAAATCCGATAAAAACCCCTTTAGGCATATTTCTCTTATTCTGACGTGCATAACACGGAAACAGTTCACTTTAGCAATGTTAATTGCTAAATACTTTTTATTGAAAATTTAATTTGATTACTTTTGTACTGAGTAAGTTTTGCGCTAAACCTCATAGTTTTCGAGAAATTTCATAAAAACTGATAAAAACCGCTTTTTGACCTCCTTCTCTGCCTTGGCTTTGACGTTCGTAACTCCGAAACCGTTCACTTTAGCTAGATTATGTGCAAAATATTTTTAATTGCAAATTTAATGTAGATTAATTTTGTATTTCATAACATTTGCGCTAAACCTCACAGTTTTCGAGATATTTCACAAAAACTATATTAAAGTTTAAATTAATGACTTTCACGATGATTTGTATACATTGGAAGGGAAAATCGAGAGGATATCTTTTATTTAGCCAATGAGATCCCTCCGTTCGAGGACTCCTTAAGTACTTCAATAGCTAATTTGAAAAAAACGGGAGGAAATCGGAAGGATTTCTTCAATTTGAAGGGACAGATCATCGTGAAGGAAGGATTTTCAAGGAAACCTTGAAAAAGGGTTCCTTAAGACATGCGGGACTTAATGATGACAGTTAGATCTCTATCCGCTCTTTTTAATTGACGCTTTTCACAGACGTTGCGCAATAATCGTGATGCGGCTCTGATCGACAGAATATATGCTAATCATTGTTAACTTTTCCCACGATAAAAAGACAAAAATTTGCTTATTTCGGTCTGTAATTGGATCAGGGAGGAGTCGGGAAAGGTCACGGTTTTCCTCTGAGGCATCTCGAATTTCGAAAAAAAAAATTAATTTTTTTCAAACTTCTTTTTTATATTTTGAATTATCAGATCGACTGTCATACGCGCGATCAGTTCATTTACATACAAGCTTCACATTTTGCAAAGAGACATAATTATAAACTAGTCTTCCCACTTTCACGACAAAGTTTTTGTTTAAAAAAATTATTTTTTAAATTAAAACTATGATTGATTGGTGAGGACCGCCCAGTGTCTCCCAGGTTGAACAACCAAATGCGGCCTATATTTACTCGGTCATTAACCTGAATCTTGACAGTTGGTAATGAATATCCACCCGAAGGGTTTAAAAAGTTAAATTTCGACCTTTCGACACCCTTATAACTTAAAAAATCGCCTGCGGTCTTCTTGAACCCCTTAAAACGTCATTTACAACCGACAATTATTCCATTGTTCTTGGCTATTTTTTAAGTTGAGACTTCATAAGGTTTGTAATAACAACCTTAAAAGGGTATCAAAGAAGAGAAAAAAGGGAAAACTCTTCCTAGTTCGAAATGGGCGTAAATATTATGTTTTTAAATTTACCTCGCTTGTAAAGAAGTTAAAAGCCCCGAAAGGCTACATTTTAAAAGAGACGTGATGGAATCGCCGCTTAAAACGTTTAGAAAGTAATACATGCACAAGGCATTCTTTCTTTTTTTATAAATCCAATTTTCCCATTATGCTCCTTAAAAAGTAGCTCAAGCGTAAAAAAATATTAAAGGCAATTTGATGTTCTGTTATTTTTATAATGTAAATAACTACATTAAGTTTTTCGGGCCTACAACACCAAAAACAGTGTTTGAGGAAAGAAAAACCGAGAAAAACTATGGAGAGGGAGCTGAAGAAAACGCCCAAAAAGGTGTTTATTCACGGGGGGGGGGGGGGGCTCCTCAAAATTAGGTGTTTATTCGACAGAAAAACTTCTGGTAACCTGGTGATTATTGGACAAAAATCTGTTTAAAAAAATGCCAAAAAGGGTTTTTTTGACAGAAAAAGCCATGAAAATCAGCTGTTTATGGAACAACACCTAAATGGGTGTTTATTGGCTGATAAACTCCTGATAATCTATTATTTTCTCCGGAAAAATTTTAGTTGACAAAAACTGTAGAAAACGCCAAAAAAGGGATTTGATGGCCGAAAAAATCCTAAAATCGGGTGTTTATGGGAAAGAAAACTGTAGAAAACGCCAAAAAAGGAGATTTGATGGCCGAAAAAATCCTAAAATCGGGTGTTTATGGGAAAGAAAACTGTAGAAAACGCCAAAGAGGGGTTTCCTGGCCGAAAAAATCCTAAAATCGGGTGTTTATGGGAAAGAAAACTGTAGAAAACGCCAAAAAGGGGTTTCCTGGCAGAAAACACTCCTGAAATCTTATGTTTACAAGACTGAAAACTGTATAAAACGCCAAAAAGGGGATTTGATGGGCAAAAAAATCCAGAAATCTGATGTTTATAGGACTGAAAACTGTAGAAAACGCCAAAAGAGGTTTCCTGGCAGAAAAAACTCCTGAAATCTTATGTTCACAAGACTGAAAACTGTAAAACCCAAAAAGGGGATTTGATGGGCAAAAAAATCCTGAAATCTGATGTTTATAAGACTGAAAACTGTAGAAAACGCCAAAAATGAGGTTTCCTGGCAGAAAAACACTCCTGAAATCTTATGTTTACAAGACTGAAAACTGTATAAAACGCCAAAAAGGGATTTGATGGCAAAAAATCCTGAAATCTGATGTTTATAAGACTGAAAACTGTAGAAAACGCCGGAGGGGAATTGATGGCTGAAAAAATCCTGAAACCTGGTGTTTAGGGGACAGAAAACAGCAGAAAACGTCAAAAAGGGGGTTTCCTGGCAGAAAAACTCCTGAAATCTGATGTTTATAAGACTGAAAACTGTAGAAAACGCCAAAATGAGGTTTCCTGGCAGAAAAACACTCCTGAAATCTTATGTTTACAAGACTGAAAACTGTATAAAACGCCAAAAAGAGGATTTGATGGCAAAAAAATCCTGAAATCTGATGTTTATAAGACTGAAAACTGTAGAAAACGCCGGAGGGGAATTGATGGCTGAAAAAATCCTGAAACCTGGTGTTTAGGGGACAGAAAACTGCAGAAAACACCACAGAAGGTGTTCCTGGCAGAAAAAAGTCCTAAATCTGGCGTTTATGGACAGAAAACTGTAAAAAACGCCGTTTATCGACAGAACAAAGCCGGAAATCGGGTGTTCATTGGTCAGAAAACTGTTGAAGCAGTTAAAAAGGGTGTTTATCGGCAGCAATTTTTAACGGCTAAATTGAAAATATTTTTCACCATCTTCCTCATCTTTGATCCAGATTTCTGTTTGAAATAAGAACACATTTTCAAAAAGGCCGTGACATTTAGCGTATTAATCATCAATTAATCGAGAATAGTCGGTCGTAATATTTTCCTTATGATTCTACCGTATCCTTTTTTTTCTTCTCTTAAGGTGACCGCCGAGGCACGCTAACCCCAAACTTCTCACTCTGCCTTTTTTTTTTCTTCCATCTCCCTCCGGGGATCTCGGTCATCGCTCGCCCGCGTAATTAATTCAAAACACCGGTCTTTGTAGTCGATGATCACGAAGCGGTTTTTCTTCAAGTTGGAGGCATTTCCGTTTTGAATTTATAATATAATCAGGGATCGGCTTCGAGAATACAGGTTCCGCGAGAGGGAAAAACGCCGGTCCGGATTAGGAGGTGAAAGATCTTAAGATCTTCAGGAATCTCTTTTTTTTATGCTCACAAACTTTATCCCCTATCTAAAATATGACATAAAATCTCCTCTTCAAAAAATCAAGGAAAAGTTTCTAAAGAATTTAAATTCACCAAAAAAAATTTTTTTATAAAAAAAAAAAAATTAGCTCACCTTTAATAAAAGTTAATCCAATAAAATGAATATCCAAAAATTAAGGATAATTAAAATGAATTTAGGGCACTGAGTAGAACAGCGAACAGACGAAGCACTAACACGGGCGGGCGTAAGTTCCACTCGCGGATGTTGAACACAAACTGAAGTGATACGAAAAGTGAAGGGTGTCGAGGCGGGTAAGAATTCGAATTGGAAGAGCTCAGACAAAGAGGGCGCTCCAACGCATACATACTGCGCTATCTATTGACCAAGCTCCAAACTAAAGGGATGTCTGCCGGCGGGATTTTTTGGCATTCTGCAAAAAATTTAGAAGGGTGGAAACTCAAAATAGGAGTAACAAAAGAAAGATTTAATTTTAACAAGGTTTAGTTGGAAAGATATTACATTTGCAGTCGCAAGCTTTCCTTTCATATCGTGTTCTTTTTCGGTGCCATCGCAGTGTTTTTGGCACCAAACGCATTTTGGGTCGCAAAGATGGCGCCTAAAACTCAGCAGGCTTTCTGTGATTGATTCTTTGTCCTTTTCGATCTTCGACATCCTTTTCCTTTCTGCGAGCATATCGATCATCTCTCTTGTTAGCTTTTTTTTATTCATCGCCATCGAAGTTGACTCTTTTCTTCAGCGATTTGCTCCTCAAGTTTGAAAAGTTGTTCGATTTTATTTCTGAAGTTTTCGCTTTGTTGATATCGCTATAGCTTAGTAGTTGTTCTCTATTTTATTAGTCAAGGAGTATGGGCAGATCCAGCGATTTCTATGAATTCGCTGAATATTCAGCAAACTCTGCTTTAGAGAGTTTGCAGTCCCTGTATTTTCAAAAGGATACAGAATATGATAATTGTTTAACTGCTTTGGATAATATTTAACAAGTAGATCAGCATCATCGATATTATTCCACTTTCAACCAGAGTATTATAGTACTTCTTGACTTCATTTTTAAACTGCTTTTTAGTCTAAAAAATGGTCATTAATAATCTTAAAAAACGAAATTTTACATATAAATCAGAAGAAACTTTTCCCCAATTCCTTTCGCTATGAGAGCACATTTCACATTTTGTCTCTTTTATCATTTCTGTATCAGGCAATCTACCGTTGTACAAATCGTCATCGCTATCTTCATCATTTTCTTCAAATTTAAAATACATCACTATTGTATCATATGACTATAAAATTAGTTCTTTATACAACCACTAGAGATGTATAGGTTGAGTTAATTAGGTTAAAATAAAGAAACTTCACATTGTTTTTAGGAAAAAATTTAATTTGTAGTTAAAAAAAAGACTTACATTAATCACGGCAAATATACAAAATAATCTAATTATGTCCTTTTATTTACAAAAAGTGCTCAGAAAAATTATTTTTATTCTATTTAGATTTTTGGTCAGATCTGTGAATATTGTGGTAACAGTATAATTTTAATGAAAATTAATGAACACAAATTAAATTGTAAGTACTATGATGTGAGGGAGTATTTACAGTTGATGGAATGATAGGGTTTTACATGGCAGCGACTCTGAATAGACCGAAGAAACTTTTGGTGTGTTCGAAAATAGTGTATCGGTTCCTTCGACTTCTTTTACGCTGATTTTATCGTCTACATCAAGTTTGACTAATCCTCCTGAAAGAAAAAAATGAATACTGGGAATTATGAGTTTTTTTTACCGGTGTAGCATGAGTTTCGTTTGGTTTCTGCGGATCGATGAGGTCCATGTGAAGTTACGGTGCATTGCATCACGATGTCGTCGTTGACGTAGATTCTGAATCCGGCAGAATCGTGCGGGTCTGCATAAAATACCTGAGCGTACACGAAATAAAGGCCTGGAGAATCAGTCAATTTGACTTCTCCATTATCATAGATGATGGTAGGGTCCTGATAGCTGTCTGGTACCCAGGAGGCTTTTGTCCACTCTCGGATGACTCCGTTAGGATGATACATTCTGTGGTTGCCTGGGGAACATGTAAAAGAATGGATTTATTTTCACTGCTCTAAACTTAACTTATAAAATAAACTTAAAGATATTTAAGTTTCTCATGTTAGCTAAGATATTTACTGTCATAATGAGGATGGTGTCCGTTCCTCGCTGCAGATGAATTTCCATCGAAATGAGCGGCGACGTTTTTCATACATTTTGAATAGTCGCAGACGTTTTCTTCGCAGGTTTCGTCTGGCCTCCTATCAAAGGACCACCTCTTTGCTAAAAAAATCAATTACTTCAAGCTCCAAAAGTCTTAAAACTCACCCTTTGATAAGGCGTTTCAAGGTAAATAGTTGCGACAACAGGAGGCCTAAAAAAATTTAAATGTTATTTTTTATTGCTCAGATTACACAAATGATTAATAATTAAAGGTGAAAGAAGAAAAGCGTCAAATTCGGTATCTATCTAAACGAACAGCATAGGGCGTGTAACCCGAAGGTCGTAGGTTCAAATCTCTCTGGGGGCCTAATTTTTTTCTTTTTTTTTTTTTTTTTTTTTTCTTTTTTTCTTCTTTTATCTTTTTCTTTTTACTTGAACCACCCTTTATTAATATTTACAAATGATTAATATTAAAAGGTGAAAGAAGAAAGCGTCAAAATAGGTATCTATCTAAACGAACAGCATAGGGCGTGTAACCCGAAGGTCGTAGGTTCAAATCGCTCTGGGGGCCTAATTTTTTTCTTTTTTTTCTTCTTTTATCTCTTTTTCTTTTTATTTGAACCACCCTTTTATTAATATTTACAAATGATTAATAATTAAAAGGTGAAAGAAGAAAAGCGTCAAAATAGGTATCTATCTAAACGAACAGCATAGGGCGTGTAACCCGAAGGTCGTAGGTTCAAATCGCTCTGGGGGCCTAATTTTTTTTTTTTTTTTTTTTTTTCTTCTTTTATCTCTTTTTCTTTTTATTTGAACCACCCTTTTATTAATATTTACAAATGATTAATAATTAAAAGGTGAAAGAAGAAAAGCGTCAAAATAGGTATTTATCTAAACGAACAGCATAGGACGTGTAACCCGAAGGTCGTAGGTTCAAATCGCTCTGGGGGCCTAATTTTTTTTTTTTTTTTTTTTTTTTTTTTTTTTCTTTTTCTTTTTACTTAAACCACCCTTTTATCATCTATCCTAAATAAAACGCTGACTTTTCCCTATTTTTTATTTTAAATGGAGTGCAATATTTTATTCGTCTTTGTCTTATTGTTTATTGAGGTAAAAAGAACGTTGGCTTCCCTCAAAATTCCTGACTAATCGAAATTAGAATATGCTCAGACTAAAGGGTGACTCACCCCATTGAATATAAACATAAATTTTTCTTCAAACAAGCGCATTTAAAAAAATTAGTCTTATACGCGCTAATGACGAAAAAACAACCATTTTCACGTAAAGAAAATATTTTCAAATATCAAAAAAAGGTAAGAAAATTCAATATTTTAAATATTAGTTGAGGTTTTTAAACAATTTTTGAAAATTTTTCGACGTCGACAAAAAATGAGCCCACTAGGAATACACGACCTATTTAATTTTGTAATAAAAGAATATTCCAAAAATGCTATACGAATTAAAAATTCAATTTTTCGTTGTATGAAAAGTGAGACAACCGAGGGCGTTGACTAGCATTGACCTTGTTACTAATATAAAGTTTGTCGTTTGGCAGTTGCCACTCAAACGTCTTCAGTTAAAAGCTTTTTTTTATTATCGGCTCGGTATAAACAGAAGATCTCGCACGTTATATAAGAGGGTTTAGAACCTCCTTTTAAAAAAACACATTTTCTAAATAATGCGCCCTGAGGGTGGAAAATGAGCTATTAAATCCGACTTTAAATAATAAAAGATGACTTTTTAGAAGAAATATTTTTGAGACGCAAAAGTTGAGGAAATAATTTATTTATGACGCAAGTCTGAGACAATTTGGCGTCCTTCATAACGCAATTTTAAGAGCGCTTCTATTCAAAGAGGTTATAACCTGTCATTAAATTTACATAACATGCTTTTAAAAATTCCCTTTTTTTTCCCCCGCTGACTTACGGGCTGCTGTTGGAATAGGTCTGTTTTATTATTGGTTCGTCTTCATCATCGGTTTTTAAGTTGTTCGGAGAATAAGGATCGTTGATGCTTCTTTTGGGAGTTTTGATGCTTCTTCTTTTTCTCGATTCTTCCGCCGTGTCCGGATCGTCATATTCGTCTTCGTAGTAATCGTCTTCGGCGGGCGCTGAATAATTTTGCTCCCCTTTCATCTCTTCTTCAAGCTGAAAAAAATTGTTTTTCGTGAGAGACAAATAGAAAGTGAAGGCAGAATAGTCAGTGTTGGATTAGGGCTTAAAAAGAGACACCGCACCCACACGGACGAGTATTAATGCCGGTAATTACGAAAGGGTGTAATTTTAAGTCATTACACGCACTCATGTTTGTAGTTTATTTTTAGTTTATTGATACTTTTTTTATAAGCACCCTCAGGATACTAAAAAATCACGCGATGCACAAAATTTACGAAAATAAACGTTTTTGATTGAAAAACTGTTTTATGATCGTTTACCACTACTGATATCGTTTATCCCATTTCTGATATCGTTTATCCCACTTCTGATATCGTTTATCCCACTTCTGATGTCGTTTATCCCCTTCTGATGTCGTTTATCCCAATTCTGATATCGTTTATCCCACTTTGATATCGTTTAACCCACTTATGTTATCGAAATATACGTTTTTGGATTGAAAAACTGTTTTTTGATATCTTTATCCCATTTCTGATATCGTTTATCCCACTTCTGATGTCGTTTATCCCACTTCTGATATCGTTTATTCCACTTATGATATCGTTTATCCCACTTCCGATATCGTTTATCCCACTTCTGATGTACTTTATCCAGCTTTCGACATCGCCTATCCCACTTCTGATATCGTTTATCCCACTTCTGATACCTACCATTATCCCACTTCTGGTACCGTTTATTCCACTTCTGATACGTTCATCCCACTTCTTATATCGTTCATCCCACTTCAGTTATCGTTTATCCCACTTCTGATATTTATCCCACTTCTGATATCGTTTATCCCACTTCTGATATCGTTTATCCCACTTCTGATACCGTTTATCCCCATGATATAGTTTATCCCACTTCCGATATCGTTTATCCCACTTCTGATATCGTTTATCCCACTTCTGATATCGTTTATCCACTTCTGATATCGTTTATCCCACTTCTGATATCGTTTATCCCACTTCTGATATCGTTTATCCCACTTCTGATATTTATCCCACTTCTGATATCGTTTATCCCACTTCTGATATCGAAAATAAACGTTCTTGGATTGAAAAACCGTTTTCTGATATCGTTTATCCCACTCCTGATATCGTTTATACCACTTCTGATATCGTTTATCCCACTTCTGATATCGTTTATCCCACTTCTGATATCGAAATAAACGTTTTTTGATTGAAAAACTGTTTTCTGATATCGTTTTATCCCACTTATGATATCGAAATTAAACGTTTTTTTGGTGAAAAATTGTTTTCTGATATCGTTTATCCCACTTTCAGGTATGATATCAAAATTAAACGTTTTTGATTGCAAAAGTGTTTTTTGATATCGTTTATCCCACTTCTGATATGGTTAACCCACTTCTGATATCGTTATCCCACTTCTGATATGGTTTATCCCACTTCTGATATCGTTTATCCCACTTCTGATATGGTTTATCCCACTTCTGATATCGTTTATCCCACTTCTGATATGGTTTATCCCACTTCTGGTATGGTTATCCCACTTCTGATATGGTTTATCCCATTCTGATATGGTTTATCCCACTTCTGATATGGTTTATCCCACTTCTGATATCGTTTATCCCACTTCTGATATCGTTTATCCCACTTCTGATATCAAAATTAAACGTTTTTTTGTTGAAAAATTGTTTTGTGATATCGTTTATCCCACTTATGATATCGATAATCCCACTTATATACCGAAATAAACGTTTTTGGTTGAAAAATTGTTTTCTGATATCGTTTATCCCACTTAAGATATCGTTTATCCCACTTATGATATCAAAATTAAACGTTTTTTGATTGAAAAACTGTTTTGATATCGTTATCCCACTTATGATATCAAAATTAAACGTTTTTTGATTGAAAAACTGTTTTCTGATATCGTTTATCCCACTTCTGATATCGTTTATCCCACATCTGATGTCGTTTATCCCACTTCTGATATCGTTAATTTCTGATCGTTTATCCCCTTCTGATATCGTTTATCCCACTTCTGATATGGTTTATCCCACTTCTGATATGGTTTATCCCACTTCTGATATGGTTTATCCCACTTCTGATATCGTTTACCCCACTTCTGATATCGTTTATCCCACTTCTGATATCGTTTATCCCACTTCTGATATCGTTTATCCCACTTCTGATATCGTTTATCCCACTTCTGATATCGTTTATCCCATTTCTGATATCGAAAATAAACGTTCTTGGATTGAAAAACCGTTTTCTGATATCGTTTATCCCACTTCTGATATCGTTTATCTCACTCCTGATATCGGCTATCTCTCTTCTGATATACTTTATCCCACTTTTGACATCACCTATCCCACTTCTGTTCACTGTTATCCTACTACGTTAGGATAAATTCGACACAAAATAATCCAAACGCCTATAATACCTATACAACGGGCTCTAGAAGTCTTTTTTCCCTCAAAAACCGTACAAAGAGGGTAATACAATAACTTCTTTTTGCGAAAGTCAAAAATTTTATTAAAATGTGGTTTCTTTGCACAAAAATTCGCGGAAAACCCAAAAATGGAGAAAATACAGAAAAAGGTGTTTCTTGGATTTCGTTTTTAACCTGGAGAGGATGGCCCATTTCCTATAAACCCAGATTCGTTGGTACAACAATAACTTCCTTTCGAGGAAGTCAACACAATGAGCTATTTCGGTTGAAAAAAAAATTCAGGACCTAATTAATCGCCAGACACTCTTTTGTTCATTAAACGTTTAATAAAAGGTTTTTGACTTACCCGCCCTTGAACTTGTGTGAATTTCCAACCGACAAAATTAGCTTGGGACACCGTCATAAATTAAATGCGACATTATTCTTCCTTTGGAAAATTACAAAAAAGACAGGTGACCTCAAAAGGATCTAAAAAACCACGTGTCTTCTCGTGGAGTACACGTCGCCTTTTTCCACGTGTGAAGATGACACAGAATCCCGTGGCCAAAATAAATCGATCCCACTATTATTAGAAAGCGATTTTCGCCCAGTTTTAAAAAGTAGCAGGTGGATGGAAACATTAATTTTGTTTTAACACCACAGTTGAGTTGAGTTGGCACGGAAGCAAGACAACAAAAGTAAAAAAATAAAATATTTTTATTGCTTTCATTATATCTTCCTGAAAGCCTAATTCGTCCCGATTATTTTCATCAATGAAATTAGAGATACTTAAAATATGGCTCAAATCGGATGAATAGGTCTATTGTAAACAGTTAATGCGTTCAGATAAGTGGTTTAATTGGGCGAAACGCTTCTGTGGAGTCATTAAAAAATTGAGAGACGTTTAAAACGCAGTCTTCATAAAAAATTACGTCACGATTGAACACTGCATTTCTCAAACTTCATTTTTTAGAGGATCAAAATATCAACTAAAACAGAGACTCCCTCATTTTGTGCAAGTTTTTACCGGTCAAAACCCCAGTTAGAATTGCCTTGAATTTAGATGTGTGGGTAATTTTTATGGGACAAATCAATGGTTTTTTGCGCAAAAAAAAATGCGCAACCCAAAATTTTGACCAAAAACCTATATATTATCGCTAACCAAAAGTACTGGTTTGAAGAGCTTCAACGAAAACTTCCTTAAAGAGAAGTAAAATATAGGGGGAAGTATAACGGAGGGGACGTACAACGGAGGTGGAAGTATATGGGGGGGATGGAGGGGAAGTATAAGGGAACGAAGTATAACGGAGGGGATGTATAAGGGAGGGAAGTATAAAGGAGGGTAAGTATAAGGGAGGGGAAGTAACGGAGGAAGTTTTTTTTTTTGAAAATTTTCCGAGTTTTTTTTCCAAACAATTTTTAGAGTTTTTTCTTTGAAAAATTTTCCGGGTTTTCTTTTTCAAATTTGCGCTTTTTTTCAGAAAAATGTTCTAAGTTCTTCTTTTTTTCGAAAATTGTTCAAGGTATTAAATGTCAAGGTAGAATAATGGGCTCTTTTTTTTAATGGGTAGAAGTAAAATTTCTCCCTACTATAAAAAATAATAATTAAAAAGTGGCAATTTTTTTACACCAAAATTCTTAAAAAATATAAGGAGTAATTGGTGAAAATTGGGATTAACGGTTCGGCCGCAGCGAATTTTTTAAAATTTCAAACAGACATATCTCCGCCATTTTTTCGAATTCAAAAATCGCCCTCTTGTTTCTTCTTCACCGACTAAAGAAATTTGGTGAAAATCGGATGAATGTGTGCCGTAAAAAATGCTACTGATGACGGCCGGCCGGCCGACACCACAGACAAAGTTGAGATCGGGTAGATCCCTATTCGAATGTACCCTCCGGGGTCTGGGAGACCCCTCCACAAAAACCCGACGTGGAGGGTATCACAATAACTTCTTTAAGGAAGTTAACAAGATTCCAAATTTTTTAGCAAGCCCAAACCCCATTTTCCCTTCAGTTTGAATGCCTTGAATTTAGAATGTGGCTAATTTTATGGAACAAATCACTGGTTTTTTGCGCAAAAAAATAGCGCAACCCAAAATTTTGACTAAAAACCTTATTTCATATTTATCGCCAACCAAAATGAGGCTTCTCGGCCAAAAACCAAAAAAAGCTCCCCAAAAATCCCACAAAAAGGGTTTCTTTGTCAAAAAACCGTCAAAAACTTTCAAAAAGATCTCCCATAAACCAAACATGGAGGGCAATACAATAACTTCACTTTGAGAAAGTTAAAATCGCCTAAAATATAGGTCTTTTTCCCATTTCATTAATTAAAAATTTACGGTCGACTCTACGAAGAAAAAATAAACAAACCTGGGTCTATTTCTGGGTGCAGAATTCTCACCTGAGCTAATACTGTAGACGAATTTCAAATGTCAAGTTTAAATGCCAAGCGTTTGAATTTTGAAAGCCTTCAATCAATGCAAAGGAATCCACCGGCTTATTTATAAAGTGGACGTCCCGACGGCACCATAAACAAATCTCAAAATCGTCATTACCGAAGAGAAAAAAATTTTTCGCTGTCGGCGAACTTCTAAAGATTTAAATTTTTGAGAAAAAAAATTTTTTGGGAAGAAAACGCTACCGCGTTCATAGTTAGCAGTAGATAAGGATCTAAAAGGTAGGTCTAATATATTGTTTGCTTTTTGGCACGAACGTACGGGCGGAAATAAGAGACCCCGTGTTAACTTTAGAGATGTAAATTGATCGAACAAACATCCTCTAGGAAGTGGCCCAGAAATTTTACTACTTTTACGTAAACGTTTTTTTATATTTAAAAAGAAATTAGAAACGTCATTAACATTTAGAAATCGAAACCTTATGAACTATGAGCTAATTATTCCCAGACTATTTGTTTTCAAGGGGGAAAAGGCCGGAGACATTTTGACCTCGCGAAGTACAAATTGAAAGGAGCCCCCCTTCGTTTTCAATACGTCTGGCGCAAATTGAGACGAGAGCCAGATTTATTTTTGGACGTCATATCTTACAGACTTTCATTGGCCTTTAAAATTTAATCGAATTATCCGATTCCATCATTTCAATGTCGTTTCTAAAAAAAATTTAATAGACGCCTATGATAACCGCACCTTAAGAATAAATTACGCTTTTTTTGTGCTTTCTAGAAACGAAAAAAAAATATTTAAAAAGCGACAATGGAGACTTCATGATAAATTAAACAAATCACGATTTTATATGTGACCGGAATGAAAAAAGGCAGGTAACGGAAAATCGGTCCGGTCTTTCCAGTTTTTAGTCAATTAAATTTTTTTTTATACATAAATAAATGCGAAAATGTTAATGTTTTTTTTAAAGCTATAAAACGTACGTGTTGTAATATAGGGAAAATTTTTTTTTTGATAGCTCCACGTGTTTTAGGAGGCGAGAACATCTTGTCGATTTGTTATTTCATTTGTACTCAAAGGATCACATTCATAATGCTTCAAAAAGGTTGGGAGAATATTCTCCCAGATGACCATTTCACCCGAAATTAAGTAAAAATTGGAGATAATAAGGATAAAATTACCCAAAATTTTTTTGCGGAAGGAAAAAGTACTAGTTTGAAGAGCTTCCAAAGAAAACTTCCTTAAAGAGAAGTAAAATATGGGAGGGGGACGTGTACGGAGGGGAAGTATAAGGGAGGGGAAGTATAGGGGAGGGGAAGTATAACGGAGGGGAAACTACAAAGGAAGGTGAAGTATAACGGAGGGGAAACTAAGAGAAGGGGAAGTATAACGGAGGGGAAACTGCAAAGGAGGGGTAATTTTTTTTTCAAAATATTTTCTAAGTTTTTTCCGAAAATTGTCTAAGATCTCTCTTTAAATTTGCAGTTTTTTTTTTCGAAAAATTTCAAGTTTTTTTCCGAAATTTTTTATAAGTAACAAGGTAGAAATAATGGGATTTTGCCCAATTGAGGTCCCTCCCGTAACGGGTGGACGTATGAAATTTCTCCGTACTAAAATGAAAATTTGGTGAAAATCGGACCAACGCAACGGTTCGGCGCAGCGAATTTTTTAAAATTTCAAACAGACATATCTCCGCCATTTTTTCGAAATTCAAAAATCACGACAATTTCTGTTCACCGCTAAAGAAATTTGTGTGAAAATTTGGTGAAAATCGGTTGAAAACTGTGGCCGTAAAGTGTTCCGGAAAAATGCTACGGACGGCCGGCCGGCACCACAGACAAAGTTGAGATCGGTAAAGATCAATATCGAATTTATCCTACGGGGTCTGGAAGACCCTTCCCAAAAACCCGACGTGGAGGGTATCACAATAACTCGGATTTTCGGGCGTTTTCTTATAACCAAAAACAGTTTTAGGATATTTTCACGTTTGCTGCCTAAATAGCAGCCTTTCTATTGGTCGTTCCGGCGTTTTCTTCGGATCAATATGTCAAAAACATTTTTGTTTTTCTGGTCTTCCAAGTCTTTAGTTAAAAATGTACCCATTTTCGGCGTTTTCCTGTTTTTTTGGCGTTTTTTCAAGGTATTCTGTGTAAGAGTCAGCATCTCCTACTCCAGTCTTTTGGCCCGAAAAATCCTTTTTGGGCGTTTTTTCACGGTGTTTTGTAATAAATACCCCCGTTCTATCGGGTATTCCATTTTCCTTGGTTTTCTCTTCCAAAAAACACCCTATTTTAGCTTGTTTTCAAAGGCCTTTTGTTAAAAATGAACCCTAATTTTCGTTTTCCGAGATTTTAGGGCATTTTTCAACAAATCTGAAGGACACCTTTTATTTAAAGGAACGGATCGCGTCAAGGGAGGTTTATAGCACAAAATAGGTTACGTAAAGGAAGGATTTCAAGGAAACCTTCAGAAAAGGGTTCCACAAGGAACGTTTATGCGGTTCTTAGTCCTTACCATTTAAAGATTCTTCATAAAAAAAATAGTTGCCTTCAAGGTTTTTTTGAAACACCCACGTGCTTTTAAAAAACGGCTTTACTTAAAAGGAAAATTCCCTTTACTTAAAAGGAAAACCTTGATTCTTATGAATAGAACTCAATATTAATCATCTAAAAGTGCATTTCCTCGCAGTTTTTATCTATTTTAAACAGAGCGCATCATTGCCACTATCGGAAAGATCAAGAATATCCTCATTTCGTCCGATAAGGAATTAAAAGACGAAAAAAATGATGATAAAATCAATTAAAATGAGGAAACAATTAAGGAATTGGCAAAACATAACAGGTCAGGGGTTTTTCGGAGTTTTGAAAAATGTAGGTTATCGTTTTTCATTTTTTTTTTGTTCCCCCGTGATCTTTACGTCAAGCGATTGGGAAATTAAAATAAGGTTTATGTTTTATTGAAAAAGGCTCATGGAATTTATTCGTGGTAGCGTGTATTCGTCGGAATAACTAACGAGCTTCAATTCTCGGACGTTTTGAAGGATCGAATTTCAAACACGTGTTCGAAAATCCCATTGACCATTCGGCCCATTGTGATCGCCACAAGCCGTCCCTTCTTATACATGGATGGCTTTGTCATAAAAAACGTCTTCGTTTTTAGTTCCATCTTGATAAAGAATTTCGTCAAAACGATATCGAAAGTTAGGATCGTATTTTAAAGGTCGCCTCAAAAGTGAAACTTCAAAAAAAAAAAGCATATTTACAGGATTCAATGAAATGTTCTTAAGATTCCTTCACTAGTAGGAAAATTCTTTGAATTGCCCTTCTTTCTAGCTTGACAGAAACACGATTAATGGTGAGAACTAAAAACCAACTTAAATATTCTTCGAAAATCATTTAAAAAATACGTGGGAGCAGAATTACCATTTTTAACTTCCTTAAGAAGTTATTGTGATTTCCTCCAGGGTTTTTGGGGAAGGGTCTTCCAGACCCCGGAGGGTCAAATCGAATGCAGATCTCAACATTGTCTGTGGTGCCGGCCGGCCGTAATATTTTTCCGGAACACTTCACGGCCACAGTTTTCAACCGATTTTCACCAAATTTTCACACAACCTTCTGAAGTTGAACAAAAATTATCGCGATTTTTGAATTTCGAAAAAATGGTGGAGATATGCACGTTTGAAATTTTAAAAACTGCGCTGCGGCTGAACCGTTGTTTTTTCACCAAATTTTCACCAAATACTCCTTATATTTTTTAAAAAATTTTGGTTCAAAAAAATGATCTATTTTCTACATAAATTATCATTTTAGTAGGAGAAATTTCATACGTCCACACCTTACGAGAGGGACCTCGCTTGAGCAAAAATCCCGTTATTTCTACCTTGATACTTCAAAAAATTTCGGAAAAAACTTAAAAAATTTTCGAAAAAAAACTGCAAATTTAAAAAAAAATCTTAGACAAGTTTTCGGAAAAAAAATTTTTGAAAAAAAAAAAACTTCCCCCTCCGTTATACTTTTTTCCTCCTTTGTAGTTTCCCCTCCGTTATACTTCCCCTACCTTTGTAGTTTCTTCCTCCGTTTACTTCCCCTCTTTCTAGTTTCCCTCTCCGTTATACTTCCCCTCCTTTTTACTTCCAACTTCCTTATACTTCCCCTCCCCTATACTCCCTAAAATAATCATTTTAGTAGGGAGTTTCATACGTCATACGAGATCTCGGGCAAAAATCCCATTATTTCTACCTTGATAGGTACTTAAAAAAATTTTGGAAAAAATAACTAAAATTTCCCCTCTCTTATTCTTCCCCTCCATTATAATTCCCCTCCCTTATACTTCCCCTCCCTATACTTCCCTCCTTATACTTCCCCTCCCATAACTTCCCCTCCCTTATACTTCCGTTTACATCCCCTCCCTTATACTTCCCCTCCTATATTTTACTTCTCTTTAAGGAAGTTTTCGTTGGAAGTTCTTCAAACAAGTACTTTTACTATTCTAAGAGAAGTTGTTGCGATACCCTCCAAGGTCTCCGGAAAAGTTGAGACCTCGTAGAGGAAAACTGTGGTTACCGATCTTAAGTTGTCTGTTGTGCCGGCTGTCCGTCGCCGAATCCGGCCAGGTATCAGGTGACCAATCATTCCAGGCTCCAGATTTCAAACGTTCCAAAAATATCCCATTTTAGAACAAAAAGAAACGATTGTTTTTTTAACAACTATTTTATTTATTAGAGGCCGTAAGGAATTGTTTGAACCCTCTTAAAGAGAGGTAATTTATTCCATAGACATACAACATGGATTAGTGCCAAGTTCCAACCCAAATTGAAATTTATTACTAACTCAAGAACACTTTACTGTCTTTTATTACAAACCTAACGTTCCGGGCGTATAAGTATTTTTTGTATTATAGTAAAAATAGGACGTTTATTGGCACCAGAAGCATCCCCTAAAGATTTCTTACCTAAGATTTGTTTAGTCTTGAAAAAGCAATAAAAACCACGTGTCAGCCCTTCTGAAAGATTTCAAATCTGAAAGCTTAATTGTGACAAAAAATTATCGCAGATTGAAGGCTCCGCTATTTTAGCCTTTGTCGGAGGGAATTGAATCAAATCCAGTCGGCCAATTCATGGAGATGAATAGAATGGCCTCAATAAATCAAAAACAAATTAAAATGTTTGTCGATTTTAGTTGATTTTGACATCCTTTACTGGAAAAAAAAAAAACAGCTGAAGGAACGGATTCCAACCGATAAAAATGCCCAAAAAGGGATTTTGGGGCAGGAGTTGATGGTTTTGGGTTATACAGGCGGAGACCTTGAAAAACGCCACCAAACACCAAGGAATGCTCCCAAAAATCCCCCAAATAGGGGGGGGGGATACTGGAGCAAGATTTTGCATCAGAAGAGATGCTGATGATTCCCGGTAGAAGAAGTCCTTTTAAAAAAAACTCCCCGAAAATCCTATAGGGTGCATTTTTAAGGAAAAGATTTTTAAGGATCCTTTTGCTTAAGGAAAGGAGAATTTCAAGAAAAGCTAAAAAAACAGGCCTTAGCTTGATAATGCCGGGCTGGGAAGTGTCCACTTGAGTTTTCCCGGTAAAAAGAATACTGTTAAAAGGAAGTTTTTTGGGACGAAAACTTAAATGCCAAAAATCGGGTTTTCCGGCCAAAAAAAAAAAAAAAAACGCCCGAAAATATGGCAGAAAAAGGATTTTCTTGGTTAAAAAACCGAGAAAACCCGAAAAAAATCCGGAAAAAAGGCAGTTTTTTTTTGACAAAAACCCCAAAATTGGGTAAAAATAGGGGTTTTTCGGCCAAAATTCTGAAAAAAGGCCTAAAATACGGCACACAGGTTTTTAAAAAAAAAAAAACCGAGAAAAACCTGAAAAAAATTCTGTTAAAAGGAATTTTTTGGAAGAAACTTAAATGCCAAAAATCGGGTTTTGCGGACTAAACATTTAAAAAACGCCCGAAAATATGGCAAAAAAAGGATTTTCTTGGTTAAAAACCGAGAAAAACCAGAAAAAAAAATCCGGTTGAAAGAAGTTTTTTTAACGAAAATTCCAAAATTGGGTAAAAATCGGGTTTTCCGGCCTAAAAATAAAAAAAAAGGTCTAAAATACGGCACAAAAGGGTTTTCTTGGATAAAAACCGAGAAAAAATCCTGTTAAAAGGAGTTTTTTTTAGACGAAAACGTAAATACAAAATAGGGTAAAAATCTGTTTACTGGCCTAAAAATTCAGAAAAACGCCCTAATATGGCAAAAAAAAATTTTTTTGGTTTAAAAACCCGAGAAAAAAAAACGGTTAAAAGGATGTTTTTTTAACGAAAAATTAAACACATAAAATTGAGTAAAAATCGGGTTTTTCGGCCTAAAAATCCAGAAAAAAGGCCTAAAATAGGCACAATAGGATAAAAACCCTTGAAAAGGGATTTTTATGGTATCTTTTGCTTAAGGAAAGGAGGTTTCAAGGAGTTAAAAAACGGGCTTAGCTTGATAATGCCTTGGGCGGGAAGTGTCCACTTGAGTTTCCCAGGTATGAGTGACCAAATTTGACCACCAACCCACGAAATCCGGATACAATAAGACCTCTCTATAAAACTTTAACGAACTTCAAATTATTTCCTTTCTAATTTTATATTGTTATAAAACCCACGACCATGACGAAATGCATTAAGTGTAAAAATAGAGCTTTTTAAAAAGGGAGAAAAAAATCGAATTAAAGCGTACCACATGTGAACGGACGAATTTACAGCCGAGGCGCCTGTCTATTTATCTGGGAAGGGCTGAAGCCTTTTAAAGATGTGAATGTCATTTTAATTTTTTCATAAACAGCTTATTTTAAAAGGCGAATATCAAGGATAACAAAAAACATTTCACTAGGATCAAGGAATCATAGGCTAAACAAGGTTAGGAAAACGTAAGGTTATCATAACCTATCAACCACCTGAGCGCTCAGAGTATAAAATATGAGTTTTTTATATGGATGTCCACCTTCCTGAATGGTCTAAATGATATATATTTCCCTCCAGGGCATTATAATATCTCAATTTCATCGACTTTACATCTCAATTCTTAAAAGGAAACTTGCTTTTGTTAACTGTTCTTTAAGTTCATATTTCAAAGTATGAAACCAGGTCGTTTCTTGTCCGGTGTGACTTTTTTTTGTTCAATTTTTTTTTAGTTTAAATTTTTTGGTCGTTAATAAAATAAATGCGTTCCCTCCTAGTGGGGTTTTCTTCATAACTTCTCAGGTAGCCGTTTTCAGTTCCCAAAAGGGTGAACTCACCCCCAGTCTTGAAAACCACATCTACAAATTATAATGGTCATAATTAACAAAAAAAAAAATTTATAGTCGTCATCGAAATATATTATGTTTAAAAAAAATGTCGTTTATAATGGGTTTTGAGATGAGTATCCATTCTTTTAGATTCTGAGAAAAACATGTAGTTTTATAGGTAGAAAGAGTGATTCGGATGCAATTACAGTCAATGGCGAGGATCGGAAACGTCTAATTACGGATTCAGATGACGGCTGCGTTGGAAACAAGGGGGTAGCCCGGTGGGAATCATAAGTAGCCGGTGATGTATGCCTTCCTAGGTAGCCATCTTTAACACCTTCGATTTTTTATAAGCACAAGTTGAAGCTGATCTTCCTCACCGAGGTTTCGACAAACTAGAAAGGCTTTCGGGGGAATGAACTCATTGAATTATTGGGAGATTGACAAATTATTATGCGGTCTTGTTACCTAATAAAGATAAAAGAGTTGTTCATGTCCTTTTTAGTTTCTATTCCGCATACCGGAAGATTAGAAGGAGACCGCCTCCGTCCCCCAAATCTTTTCTCAATTGCCCATTGTCAAGTTCAAAGAGGCAAACTAAATCAAAAGGAAGCTGTTGTAGTACCCTGAAAAGCCGTTTTTAGGTAGGAGTGCAGTAGATAAGTTCCTAAAAGAAGATATTGTTTTACCCTCACATGTAGGTTTAATTTTTAATGGTAACTTTTTCTTTCATGAGGAAAAAACCGTGTTTTATCCAAAAGAAAAGGGGGCTGTTTTGTCAACCGAAGATTATGGAAATTCCCACGAAAAACGGGGAAAACCCATAAAAATCTGGATTTCTTTGCCTAAAAATCCAAAAAAACGGCACAAAAGGGTTTTCTTCAATAAAAACCGAGAAAAAACCTGGAAAAAAATCCGGTCAAAAGGAAGTTTTTTATGGGCGAAAACTTAAACGCCAAAAATTGGGTGAAAATCGGGTTTTCCGGCCTAAAATACAGCACAAAAGGGTTTCCTTGGAAAAAACCGAGGAAAACCTGAAAAAAAATCCGGTTAAAACGAAGTTTTTTTTTTTTGGACTAAAACTTAAATGCCGAAAGTTTGGTACAAAGGGGTTTTCCGGCCTAAAAGTTAAAAAAAAAAAAAAAAAAAAAAAAAAAAAAAAAAAAAAAAAAAAAAAAAAAAAAAAAAAAAAAAGTATTTTCTCGGTCGAAAAAACCGAGGGCAACCTCAAAAAAATCTGGTTGAAAGTAACTTTTTTTTTCTAAAGAAAGCTTAAATGCCCAAAACTGTGTAAATATCGGGTATCTCGGCCTAAAATTCTGAAAACGCCCTAAAATAGGCCAAAAAATAGGTTTTCTTGGATAAAAAAAACCGAGGAAATACGAAACAATCCGGTTAAAATGAATTTTTTTTTTTTTCGGACTAAAACTTAAATGCCAAAAGTTTGTTACAAAGGGGGTTTTCGGCCAAAAAAATTTAAAATAATGACCCTAAAGGGACTAAAAGGTAGATTTCTTTTCATGATTAAAATTAATATGTATAAACACAAAAATATAATTATGTTATAAAAATGATGATATAAGAAAAATTGCGCCACTGAGCCTCTAGAAAAACATCTGATAATTTTATTAATAAATATTTAATAATTTCCCGGTATAAATTCAAATTTTTTTAAAGTTTAGCTAGTTCAATATTTTGCGCCTGGCTCGTCCAAACCTGCTTTAATTAATTTTTTACACGCCCTCGCAGAGGTCTTAAAGTTTTTTTTTGCAAAAGGACTAGGATTTCAATAGAAAATGCCAATTTTGTCTTTTAAGCCCTAAGTAAAGTAGGTGAATCGCTGGTCCGATTCAGCCATTAACGAACTCGTCCGAGCTATTGAGATAAAAACTCTAAATACCGGATATCGTCACCCTCACATTAAAATTGCTCCGTTATCGTGCTAATATATACATAGTATATATATAAACTTGGTACATACAAGGTAGATTTTTGAAGAAAAGAAATCTACCTAAAACGTCCGAAAATATGGATTTTCTTTGTCGAAACAACCGAGGAAAAATCCGATTGAAAGGTAGTTTTTTTCTAAAGAAAGCTTAAATGCCATAAACTGGGTAAATGTCGGGTATCTCGGCCTAAAAATCCATAAAAACGCCCTAAAATAGACCAAAAAAGTTTTCTTGGTAAAAAACCGGGGGAAAGACGGAAAAATCGGTTGAGAAGGGAGTTATTTATTGGGAAAAAAACAAGATGGCAGGAAAACGAGAAAAGCGCCTGGTTTATTGGCTGTGGTTTCACGATGATTTTAACTTTTTTTTCCCGTTTTCAAGCAATTTATGGCATTCATTCTTTTTCTTTTTCCGGCCATGTTCAACGTTTTTTTATACTCATGAATTCCTGTGGCGTCCGCCGTCCTCGTGCCGATATGAAAAAAAGGAACTCCATCAATGACATTCTCGGTTTTGTCAAGTTTTTCGCGAAGTCGGCCCCGATTGTAGTCAATGAGATCCGAATCCGTTCTATTCTTCAAATGCTAAACGCCCTTTGTTTTAAACATCCTCTCCCGGATCGGTTCCACCGGAGGTATATCTAATAAATAGCTCCACTTAAATTTCACTATATTTGCGGTTTTTCAAAATATAAACGAGCTTTGTGGTCTATGGTCACGCAACAATAGAATGTACTTTCTTAATTATCTATTGTTAACAAAAACGAATTGAACGTATAAACATAGGAACTTATTCCGAACAATGCACCCTTGAGTACTTTGTAATTGTAAGAAGGCGATCTATCCTCGTCAGCCTCTTCCTGTCATCCGAGGTGACTTGTTCCGGTAATTCAATTTAGTAGATCGTCACTTTTCTTCTGTTTCGACCCGTAAATTGCCCTCCCTCAATCCATTTAACAGAACGAGAAATTAATTAATTTTTTCGTATTTATATGATTTATGCTTTTTTAACACGTAACAATTAACGAAACTTCCTAAAAAGACACATTTTTTCCCTTCTCTCTAGGTGCGTTTAATTTATTTACGACCGACATGTTGAATAAGATAAAAAACATCCTTTTTACACCCTCAGTTTACATTTTAATCATATTTTTTCAACTTCCTGGAGAAGAAAAAAAAATGACTGAGACTCCGCAGTACACTTTGTTTAGTTTTTAGTCATTGATATGAAAGTGGCTGAGGATTTTGACTCGGTAAAAACGAGTTAATGGGAGCCGCCAAGACAAAACTGGATTAGGGGTCGTTTCAAGAGACAACACGTCTTTTAACTTTTTCTTTTAAATTCTCCGCTCGGAAAACGTTTGACCACTTTTTTTTAAAGACCACAAGCGTTTGTTTGATTAAAAAAATTGCGGGTACAAAAATCACAGTTTAAGAGTTGGAAAAAAAGGTACCTACTATTAGTGAAGGGCTTGGGGGTCTGGGGGTTTAACTAAATAGTCGTTAGACAAGCTAAACTCGTTAGACAACCTATAAAAAGTCGTTGGACCAGCTAAACAGTCGTTAGACAAGCTAAACAGTCGTTAAACAAGCTAAACAGTCGTTAGACCACCTATAAACAGTCGTTAGACCACCTATATACAGCCGTGGACAAGCTAAACAGTCATTAGACAAGCTAAACAGTCGTTAAACAAGCTAAACAGTCGTTAGACCACCTATAAACAGTCGTCGGACAAGCTAAACAGTCGTTGGAAAAGCTAAACAGTCGTTAGACCGTAGTAATATGTAAATAAAATTAAGAATTAATTATAATTCCTTAGTTTAAGAGATTTAATAATAACATCTTACACCTATTTATCCATCATTTTGCTTAGGACAAGCTAAACAGTCGTTAGACAGGCTAAAAAGTCGTTAAACAAGCTAAACAGTCGTTAAACAAGCTAAACAGTCGTTAGACCACCTATAAACAGCGTTAAACAAGCTAAACAGTCGTTAAACCACTTATAAACAGTCGTTAAAATTCAGAAAACGGAGGTTCCTGTCGAAAAAAAGAAAACTCCCAAAAAAAGGAGTTGGGATAGCCCAAAAACCTGTAATAAAAATCTAAATCTATATTTTTCTGGAGAGAGAAAAAAAGATTTTTTTGTCAACTTTTTTAAACAAACGTTTAATAAAAAATATTTTCTTAGCTAACAACCCATGACGAAAGGACAAAAAATAAGAACTAATCATTGGCCGTCAAAGGTCGGAAAAAGTGAGTCCATTTGTCTGGGTGTAGATGACAAATTTGAAGGGGTGGGGTGTTGAGATTAAAAAAGGGGTTCCACATGTTTGACAGCTTGTCTTTCTTGTCAGAATCCTTCAAATTTCCCCCGACGCAAATAATCCCAAGACTAATATCTAACCATTAAAATCCTGGCGATCTACCCTGGCGAGATATTAAGATACAAGTTTTTGACATTTTGATGATGTAGACGTCTTCGGGCTTTTACGTATCTGTTAAATCGACTATAAAGCTCCTTATAAAAAACAAGAGAAATCATGTTTATCGGCGGATCTGAAGAATAAATTATCAAACTCGAGTCATTCCAGGTCAACTTTTATTTTGGTACAAGACTATTAACATCTTATTACAAGCAGTATTTCGATTTTTATGTTTTTAAAACTCCAGTTCCACCCTCGCCTGTAAACAAAAAAGGCTTTTGTGGCTACTTTAAAAAGTCTTTTTTTCTTCAAATGTCAATTAGAAGAAAGTCTGTAACTGATAATTAACCTCTTATGCTGTCAATTAGGTTCTTTTTTAGTCTAACGAATTCTAGGAAAAACGATTGATTTCGAATGAAAAGAAAGAATAATTGAGGCGCTCCGGGTACGAAGGGCGAACTCAACAAACGTAGTTTCGAGATATTCGCATTTTAAAGTTTTATGTTACGGGCGAACTCAACAGAAAAGTCATGCCATGGAATGGGAAAAGGAGTGGGGGGTTGTGGACTAGGATGTGGAGTTCGCCCTTCGTACCCGCTCGGATATCGCAGCTAGAGCTTTACCGCATATCGGTTTTTACGTATTAAAAGGGGAAAAAAGGGCGAACTCAACATAAAAATTACATGGGTGTATTCACCAGAGGTCTAGAATCTGAAAATGAAGAAGAAAAAATTTGTCCGATGTTGAGTTCGCCTTCGTACCCGGAGCGCCTCAATTGAAAAATATGTACGAAATCGAATGGTTCATAAACTGCTAATTTGAATGAGACATTTTAAGTTTTAAAATTCTCTTAGCAGTAAGTTTACTGGCTTAATTATGGTTTATCTGGTCAACTGTTTAGCTGGACTTACTTCCCTCACCGTTATACTTCCCCTCCTTTATACTTCCCCCTCCTTTATTTTTATTTCTCTTTAAGGAAGTTTTCGTTGGAAGCTCTTCAAACAAGTACGTTTTTTTAGCGGTCACTAGGACTTCCTGCCAGGAAACATCAGTTTTACCGAATTATCTGCTGATTTCCATAATTTTTAGCCCCAAAATATTTCAAAACGCCAATTTTGGCTGTTTTTCACGATCTTGTGTCTCTTGAATATCATTTTTCTTGCCAAAAATAGTTTTTTTTAGCGGTCACTAGGACTTCCTGCCAGAAACATCAGTTTTTACCGAATTATCAGGTGATTTCCATAATTTTTTAGCCCCAAAAAATATTTAAAAAACGCCATTTTTGGCTGTTTTTTTACGATCTTATGTCTCTTGAATATCATTTTTCTAGCCAAAATAGTTTTTTTAGCGGTCACTAGGACTTCCTGCCAGGAAACATCAGTTTTACCGAATTATCAGGTGATTTCCATAATTTTTAGCCCCAAAAAAATATTTAAAAACGCCATTTCTGGCTGTTTTTTCACGATCTTATGTCTCTTGAATATCATTTTTCTTGCTAAAAATAGTTTTTTTAGCGGTCACAGGACTTCCTGCCAGGAAACATCAGTTTTACCGAATTATCAGGTGATTTCCATAATTTTTAGCCCCAAAAAAATATTAAAACGCCATTTTTCGCTGTTTTTCACGATATTATGTCTCTTGAATATCATTTTTCTTGCCAAAATAGTTGTACCGAATTCTGTGATGTTTTCCTCAACTTTTGACCATTTTTGACCGATTTCCACTATCTCTCAAGAAATGCCATTTTCTCACTTCCTTAAAAAAATTTCTGGCCAGATTTCGGCTTAAAATGAAATCAAAATAAGCGAAAAAATACATCAAAAGTGTTTTTTAGTCATTTTGATAATTATTTCATTGCTATTTCATAATCGAATGAAGAGGAGTCGAAATAAATTAGCTTCTTAACTTGTCGATGAGGCGATTTGTTTCCAAACGGAATTCAATGTCAAATCGACAGTAGGACGACAATAAAATTTTTAAAGATTCTTTACAAACGTTTCGGAATACAAAGTGGACATGATACGCATTGAATAGAAAAGGGAGATTACTGTTGACAAAAGAAGAAAAAAAGAATCCTTATTAAAACTTTAATCTTATTTGACATGCGGTTCATTAAATCCTATTCATCACAGATAAAATATCTTTTTCAGGAGAAAAATATGCATAAAATGGCACAAGGAATGCGTATAATCGACGGCCATTATAGGGGCGTAATAAAATTTTCCTTATTTTCAAAACTCGAAAAATATACGCAATATTTTATCTTTACGGTTATTTTACAAAACGTGAACTCTGAACTCATTTAGTTTTATTGAGGTTCGCTCTTTTTATCGAAAACGATTAGAAGGAAATATGTCAGAAAGGCAAACAGGAGTATCCGAAATTAAAAAAAATAAACACAGAAGTCCATTTACGGCCCACAAGTCCATCAACACCAGATGCAACTTGAAGGTGCCATTTGTTTAAGAGATTTGTTGTGATAAGTAGTTTATTTTTAGTCTCTTTTAGAAAATTCTAAAAGAAAATACATTTTCCTCAAATTCTTCAAACTGAAAGTCCCATAAAACATGTTTCTTGGCAGGAGACAAAAAAACGCTGGAAAATCCAAAAAAAACTGCTTTATTGGAAAAAAGACCTAGGAAATGGTAAAAAGTGATGATTTTTGTTCAAGAAAACCGAGAAAAAAATCCGAAAAACTGATTTTTTGTTGTTGTTGATATTTTGGACATAAGATCGTGGTGATTTCTTGAACAAAAAAATTGTGGAAAACAACAAATTTGTCAAAACTGTTGCTTTTGCACAAGCAAGCTAGAAAATCCAGAAAACTGGTTTTTCATGGGCAAAAATCGTGAAAACGGACAAAAGTGATTATTTTTTTTCGAAGGAAACCGAGAAAAACGCCCAAAATCCAGAAAACGGGTTTTTCTTGGGCAAAAGACCGTGGTAACGGTCAAAAGTGATTATTTTTTCGAAGAAACCGAAAAAACGCCCAAAAATCCAGAAAACTCGTTTTTTTGTTGGGGCAAAAGACCGTGGAAAACGGTAACAGTGATTATTTTTTCCCAAAAACGCCCAAAATCCAGAAAACTGGCTTTTCTTGGACAATAGACCGTGGAAAACGGTCAAAAGTGGTTATTTTTTCCAAGGAAACCAAGAAAAACGCCCAAAAATCCAGAAACGGGTTTTTTTTTGGGCAAAAGACCGTGGAAAACGGTCAAAAGTGATTATTTTTCCCAGGAAACCAAAAAAAAACGCCCAAAAATCAGAAAATGATTTTTTTGTTGCTGACATTTTGGACATAAAATCGTGGAGATTTCTTGAAAAAAAAAAATTGTGGAAACAACAAAATCGTCAAACTGTTGCTTTTGTCAGAAGTAAGCTAAAATCCAGAAACTGGTTTTTTCTTGGGCAAAAGACCGTGGAAACGGTCAAAAGTGAGTATTTTTTCCAAGGAAACCAAGAAAAGCGCCCATTTTGGACATAAATCGAGGTGATTTTTGGACAAAAAAATTGTGGAAAACGAAATTCGTCAAAACTGTTGCTTTTGTCAGGAAGCAATCTAGAAAATCCGGAAAATGGGTTTTTCTTGGGCAAAAGACCGTGAAAAACGGTCAAAGTGATTATTTTTCCAAGGAAACCAAGAAAAACGCCCAAAATCCAGTAAACGGATTTTTTGGCCATCTTCTGCTTATAATAGTAGAAAACAATATTGGGCGTAGTCGTTTCCCGCGATTACGATTACGCCCTACGCTGGAAGAAACTGCCAAAAATTGTGGTTTCTAGACCAAAAAATTGTGGAAAACATTCAAAATTAGTCAAAACTGTTGCGTAGGCAGGAAGCGCGCAAGAAAATTTAGAAAACGGGAGTTTCCTGCGCAAAAGGCCGTGGAAAACGGTCAAAAGTGAAGATTCTTGTCCCATAAAACTAAAAAACCAAAAAAAACCTTTTTGGTGATCCTGGAAATAAGATGTCAACTGCCAAAAATGGTGATTCTTGGCCAAAAAGGAAAGCTCCATTTTCCCAGAAAAGTGGTCCAATTTGCGCCAAAATGTACGAGATAGCCCTTAGGCTCAAGACAATCTGTAGTTGATTGGACCACAGACCTGTCGTTAGCGTATAAATCTCGATTAAAGAATCATCGTTTAAGTTCTTCATTCTTAAGTAGCTAGATGAGCCTAATTTTCATTCCTATCTTTTAGATTGCGTAAATCTTATCTTCAAAATGCAATAGTTCCTAGAAAATTCAAAAACAAGCAGCATTCAACTTGGGTTTTTAAAATGGAAAACGTGGAAACAAAAATGGAAAATTTTGAAAGTGAAAAAATTGAATATTACCTTGTCCATTTGAGCGATAAGAAAAGAAGATTCATTTTTGACTTTGGCCAATTCCTGTTTTAATTGCTCGACGTCTTCGAGGAGTGTGTACACTTTGCTGGGAGAAACCGAATTTCTGTATCGCGTTTGATTTCGAGATAGGCGATCGCCGCGGAAAGCAGAAGAGAAGCCGCGAGTGCGATGAAGAGATAGAGCAGTGAAAATCCTCCCTTGCCCTCCATCCTATAGCTGAAGAGAAGTAACAACAACGCGCTACTTGTGAAACTAAACGGTTCCTCTCTATTCGAATTTCTCGGATCCCTTCCCCTTGCAGTACACATCCCTTTCCGTTTCTATCCCGTCCTGCGTCCATCCCTCCTCTCCCAATCGCTACGTCCGGATCGGTCATTTTCACCGCAAACACTGTCAAACGATCAACAAATAAATCAAAACATATAAAATCACCCTCATTCAGCACTTTTTTCTATTGTACCTTTCCGCAGTTATTGATACTCCGAATTTTTTTGACAAAAGGCTGAGAACTCCGGAACAGTTGGTCCTACAAAAATTTTTGAAGTAAAATGTACTCTAAGGACACCCTTGCTTTCACCGGAACTGCTCCAATTCTGAAGAAACTTTTGGAGGTAGAAAAAACGAAAAGCTTTTCCCAACCATGCCGAGGGGAACGTGCGGAAACTGCCCGAATTTCTTCCATCTACGGGAAAAAAAAAAAACATTTTTTTTCCGTATCAAGGTAGCAAAAAAATGAAATCTGCCCAGCCAGACCCCAAAGGAACGGACGAGAACACCCCAAATTTCTCCCTACACTTTTTTTACAAAATTTTAGGAGTATTTGGTGAAATCGTACTAATAGTAGCGCCGTATTCTTCCATTATCTTCCTTTCCGGAAGACCCACTCCCAAAAAGCGGACATGAAATGTTAATAGTCTCTTTCACAATAAATCTTCATATCATGGTAGGAAAATATTTTCAATTTGAATGACGGGGAATCACATTCCTTAACGTCGCATGCAAAAGTAGATCATAAAAACCTTATCAGACGTTTTCTAAGAATTGAATTGATTTTCTGATTTAATAATCAATTGACCTTTATTAATACGTTCGACCTTAAAGCGTTAAAATAATGAATTTAAAATGCTTAGAAATTTATTTAGAAGACTGAAAATTAGGGCTTTTATCTTTCTCAAAGAGAAGTTATTGTATTAACCTCCTCGCCAATTTTCATGGAACTCCTAAAGTTTCATCAATTTTCTTCTTTCTTAGTTTTTCAGAAAATGTTGAGAATTTTTTTTTTTTTTTTTTAACGGCGGAGATCTGTTTAACTAAAGTTTTGTCTAAATGCGCCAGTACTATTGGTCCAATTTTACCCCCCCCCCCCCCCTTCTCAGACTATGAACATTACACGTGTGACAGGGTGGCTACACGTTTACGAGTAGTAACAAGGTTACAAAATCGAAAGATTAACCTTTTGTCTATAAGTTTATTTATCGATACCTAGGAGCGCTGGTTGCATGTTTAGAATGCTTAGAATTTTATTTAGAAGACTGAAAATAGGGCTTTTATCTTTCTCAAAGAAAGTTATTGTATTAACCTCCTCGCAAATTTTCATGGAATTCCAAAAGTTTCATCAGCTTCTTTTCTTAGTTTTTTAGAAAATGTTGAGAATTTTTTTTTTTAACGGCGGAGATCTGTTTAACTAAAGTTTTGTCTAAATGCGCCAGTACTATTGGTCCAATTTTTACCCCCCCCCCCCCCCCTCCCCAGAACACTATCTACATAACACAAGTGTGACAGGGTGGCTACACGTTTACGAGTAGTAACAAGGTTACAAAATCCAAAGATTACCTTTTGTTTATAAGTTTATTCATCGATACCTAGGAGCGCTAGTTCAGCATGTTTAGAATGCTTAGAATTTTATTTAGACTGAAATAAGGGCTTTCATCATTCTCAAAGAAAAGTTATTGTATTAACCTCCTCGCCAATTTTGATGGAACTCCAAAGTTTCATCAGATTTTCTTTTTTTATTTTTTTCAGAAAATGTTGAGAATTTTTTTTTTTTAACGGCGGAGATCTGTTTAACTAAAGTTTGTCTAAATGCGCCAGTACTATTGGTCCGATTTTTACCCTCCCCCCCTCCCCAGGACACTATCTACATAACACAAGTGTGACAGAGTGGCTACACGTTTACGAGTAGTACCAAGGTTACAAATCGAAAGATTAACCTTTTGTTTATAAGTTTATTCATCGTTATCGAGGAGAGCTAGTTCTGCAGGTTCATGAGGCTAAAATTCTATTAGAATCCTAACGTTACATAATGAATTTAAAATGCTTAGAATTTTATTTAGAAAGCTGGAAATTAGGGCTTTTTTCTTTCTCAAAGAGAAGATATTGTATAACCTCCTCGCCAATTTTGATGGAACTCCAAAAGTTTCATCAGATTTTCTTCTTTTCTTAGTTTTTCAGAAAATGTTGAAAATTTTTTTTAAAAACGGCGGAGATCTGTATTACTAAAGTTTTGTCTAAATGCGCCTGTACCATTGGTCCGATTTTACCCCCCCCCCCCCCCCCCCCGACCAATATCTACAACACAGTGTGACTACACGTTTACGAGTAGTAACAAGGTTACAAAATCGAAAGATTTAACCTTTTGTCAATAAGTTTATTCATCGATACCTAGGAGCGCTAGTTCTGCATGTTCATGAGGCTAAAATTCTATAAAACTTATTTTTGCGGCCAATATCTTCCTGAGGAACTGAAGATTAGGGATTGCAATCCCGGGATCCCGGATTTTTTTGATCCCGAAAGCACTTGGGATCGGGATTTTAAAATCCCGGGATTTTCGGGATTTGAAAATTTATTTTTCATTGACAGGTCAACAGGTGCAGATAAAACCAATATTTCTTATTTTTCTATGACAGGTCTAATATTAATTTCACGGTTTATAATCTAGCGAGTTTGACAGGTCGCGATGATACGAGTGCAGAAAACCCCATAATAAATCTTATTTTTATGTGACAGGTCTAATTAATTTAGACGAAAAAAATCGTTAGTTTACAAACATGCACAAACAAGCCCTTTCCCCTCCTTATTATTTTAATATATAAGTTTTATTGCTGTATTGATTTAGTTGACCACGAAGTGTCGTATTGAGGAGTCATGTCTTTTTCCCCTATATTAAAAAAAATTTGGACAGCTCTTCTGTTTGGAAATACTTCCATAAATCGGACTCTGGGAACGAGGCGAAATGTTTAAAGTGCATCAAAATTTAATGGGTTTGCCCCCTACAAGTGTAGAGTCAGAAAGGGCGTTTTCTGCTGCAGGATATTATGCAAATCTGTTAGGTCCAGATTAGGAGACGAAACAATAAACGCTTTAAGTTTTTTGAGAAGTCATTTTCAAAATAATAATATTTAGAATATTTGTAAATACCAACAACTACATAGTTTATAACTTATATAAATAACATTTTCTATTGTAACTGGTTTTAGACTTTTTTTTTCAAATCCCGAAAATCCCGGGATTTTTTATTCCGGATCTCGAAATTTCGGGATCAAATTTAATCCCGGGATTGCAATCCCTACTGAAGATCAGAAGAATTTAGGGATCTTAATTGAAGCCAACAGAAGACGTGGGCTCTACCTGTTGGATCGTAGATAAACTAATTCAGAAAGTACAAGTTTAGTACAGGGAAGTAAAAGATTACTACAGAAAGTACAGTTTATATAAAATTATATTTAAAAAAGTATTAATAAAATATGAGGGAAAAAAGGAGCACTTGTCATTTTGAACAATGGAATAGAAAATGAGGTGAAAACAAACAAAATACAGATTTATGAATGATGAAACGTTCTATTTTGAGTGTGTGACAAATTTTTATCAACATGTGCGAGCTGAAGAAAAAAAAGGGCCATTTGACATAAGGTCAGTCGCACAGTGGCCAAGTAAGAATAAACTTGAAAGTAAGTTTTATCTATAAACATACTGCCAACAGTTTAAAGAATGGTTATCTGCGCATGAAATAACAGTTTTATCGTCATACCATAGATGGTCAGTTACCGTAGTCGTTTTTGAACAGTGTTCCATACGTTTGTGACCATCGTGGGAAAATATTTCTTTAAAATTTTCAAAATTATAGATCAAAACGTTACTGTCGTTCCCCGAAATCGAAATTCGCTGGCTGTCGGGTGAAAATTTCATTTTTAAGTCTTTATTATCACAGAAATTTAAACATCCTGAAATCAACGGCTTTTCGCTTCTGATGTCGTAAAAAATGTAATTTCCATTTTTATCTAAAGTACCGATGAATTGGCCCAAAGTTGAGTTTCTGTAGTCAAAATTTGAGCAAACAGTACATTCTGACTCATTTTTTCCTAAAATAAAATGTACGTAAATACTATAACCATAGTTTGGCGTACTCATATTCATAAATATGAATATATTTAAAAATCTCACAAAGGACTACTCTATGACTTTTGATTTACGTATTCATATTAATGAATATGAATACGCCCAAGACTGTAGAAGCATAAAAAAAATTAATGTACCTTGAATTTTCCAACTTTTATTGCTCCTTATATCATAAAAATTTATTTCTCCATTTATTTATTACAAAAAGCCACTTCATTTTGAGACAAAGTCAGAGGAATAAGTGATCCGGGTACCATCAATGAAAAAATCATTTTTAATTTTTTCATCCATAATATCAAGCAAACATGGCTTCAAAATTGTATTTTGGCAAGAATAACTGAATTTTTATCCATAATAGATACCTGGGTTCCAAAATTGGAGCATTTATCAATTTAATTTTTTCGTTTTCTGAAAAATAATTAGAAAATATTTAGAATTGCTTTTATAATACCTGTCTGCGAAGATATTTGATAAATTTTGATACCGCAGACTTTTTCTGAGGTTATCATTTTATCTTCAGTGTATAAACAGCACATCTGAAAACAGAGGTCAGATTTTTGTAATTTAAAAAATTACCTGAAGAACGTAGGATTCGGGAAAAGTCCAGATTTAATTTTCAAATCGGTATCTTTACTTTTCTTTCTAAATTTTTGTAAAGTTTAAGAGGTAGAGAATGATGTAGAATAAGTTGATTTCCTGATGATTTTCACATAATAAACAAGCACACGTGCTATCCATGAGATCCAGGCTGACGACTTATGTTCCAGCTCGAACATGATGAGTTCGTCATACCTATTTTGAAAAGTTACAATAAACAAAGATGACAAATCGAGGAATGTAGTTTTTGAACTTTTGGAGTGTTTATAGAAGAAAACGAAAACAAGTTTTCGAGGGATTTCCTGACTCATTTTTGTTGTTTGGTCATTTTGTATCCCACGAGTTGTATCCCTGCGAGAGTGACCAATCTGCCATTGCGTTTGTTTAAAAGGAGGTGGGGCATTCTTGAAAAGAATGCCTTCTACTCTCTGACTGAATTCCTTGAATACAAGTGGCTGTGAATCTGTGTACATAAATCTAGTATTAAATTGTAAAAATTGTAAATTGAGTAATTATTGTAAAAAGAAAAAAAAAAAAAAAAAAAAAAAAAAAAAAAATTTGACGTATACAATAGGTACATTAGTACCTTCATGTACTTAATTTAAATAAATAAATAAATAATAATAAATTTTGGGGAGAAGGGTTGAAAAAGACGCAGACAGTTGGTCGCCGATATTCCCACCGACGGTTCCATCTAAGGCTTGCTAAGCTTTTTTTCAAAAATATTAAAAAGGTAAAAACTTCTTTTTCATGTAAGATTTTGGTAATAATTCTTTAGACTAAAAGATCTTGTCTCTAAGATACTCTCTCTTCTCAGATAACCAACTCGAAAAGAGTTATTGTAATACCCTCAAAGGAAGGAACCTTGTAAATAATAAAAAAAAAAATTAATTTCTAGACATTTTGTCACAATAACTTCTTTTTTAGGAAGTCAAAAAACAGGTTTAGGGCTTTTCCCCACATTTTTGGAGTTTTTCTTTCTTTTTTGACAAAGTAATCCCATTTTCTGAATTTTTTGCATTTTTCTCAAGCTCACTGCAAAGAAACATCATTTTTCTTTATTTTTCGAACTAGAAATCCCCTTTTTCTGAATGTTTGCGTTTTTCTGAAGCTAAATGCTAAGTTTCTGAATTTTCTGGTGATTTTTAACATTTTTTCGTCAAGACAATAATTGGGAGTTTTCTACAAAACACCCGTTTTCTGGCGTTTTTCTGGGGCTGTGAAGCATCTCTTCCCTTGTTGTTATACCCTCAAAGAATAATTAATGTCCTCACTTGGTTTTCCAAGTTGCAGACTATAAATAAGTGTTCCTTGAAAATCTCCTTAAGGACACTTGAAATCCCTTTTCCGTCCCTTAACGCAAGCTTTTAAGCAAAGGTTCGAGGACTCCTTGAGGTAACTCAATAGCTACCTTGAAAAAAGGAGAGAAACTGAAACATTTTTTAATTGAAGGTACAGATCACTTCAAAGACATAAAAAAATACACAAGGAAGGATTTTTTAAGGAAACCTTGAGAAAAGGGTTCCTCAGAAGCTCTCCTTAAGCAGAAGGATCCTAAAAGAAGGACTCCGTAACTCTATTACTACAAGCTCAACTCAGAATTTGATAATTACCGATAAATTGACTCGCAATACCACTCATCGTCGGACGTAGTTTCGAAATTTTGATCCATTTCGATCAAAGCAGAGATGAATAAAAAGAATATCAATTAGGAAATTTTCTTTTTGCAGTTGAGTTTGAAAACTGTTGTTTGGCAGATAACAGATAACCTAAAATAACCTTACGGTCGCATGGGTACTATGAGGTATCACACTTCTATGACGTTTCATGACGTAGACTTTAAGTATTATCCGGAGGGCGCTTTGTGAAAATGCCTGAAAACCTGGATGTTCTTCTACCAGAGGAGTCACCCAAAAATTCTGAAATAAAAATTTTTTTCACATGCGAAGTTACTGTGATACCCTCGAAGAGTAGTTTTTAACTTTTTCTGAAACGGTATGTAAATATATCCCTCATTTTTGGGGAACAAAGGTTGTGGGTTCGATTCCCACACTGGAGAATGATTCAGTCCCTCGTTTTTTAGGATCCCCAGGGAACGACAAGATCTCCTTTGAAAAAGGGGCAAATCAGGGATTTTTACTAAACATAGTTTGTCTGTGCCAGCCAGCCTCCATTTTTTAACTTTCTTAAGAGAAGTTTATTGGATTTCCCTCCTTGTGCGGTTTTTAGGGGAAAAGGTTCTTCTACTCCAGAAAATCGAGGAAAACGATCGAAAACCCACTAATAAAAATTGCTAAACGCCCGAATAGCCGATAAAAAAAGTGTTTCTAGTCCAATCAAAAAATCGATTTTTTCCTCAACACGGGACATTTTGCCTTCCCCGACGAGATCGTGGGGACAACGGGACAATACCCAACAAAGCGGGACTGTCCCGCCCAAAAAAACCACGCAAAGGCCCATCTTCTCCACCCCTCAGATTTGCCAATATAATTTTTTTCTTCTTTTTTTTTTTTGAAAAAAAATTTTGGGTCACCTTTTTCGTATCGATGACCCTTGCAGCCATTGTACGTAACTAAAATATCGTACCAATGACCGGGGCCTGAACTGTGAAAATTTCATACCAATGACCCCTCGAAATCCATGTACATAACGGGAATTTTTCCTTCATTTCCATTTCAACTTCTCCCTAGAGACAAAAAAAAATTGAATCTAAAATTTCTTTTCAAATAAGTAAACATTAAATTGCCATCGACCAGTAAGTACCTAATTTAAATATAGAAATACCGGGTGTCCGGAACACATGGCACACGTCTGGGAGAGCGTTAAAAAGTGGTTTTATGAAAAAAAAGTAAATGTAAACCCCCCTTAATTTAAATCAAAGAATTTGATGGTGTAGTTTAAAATGCTTTGGATATACAGGTGCCCCCAGAACCTAACTTCGTTATTTCAAAAAACCCTATTTTTATTTCAGATTCGTAATCTAGCAAAATTTTAGGTTTTTGACCATTTTGACAACTTTAAAAAAATGTCAAATTTTAGCGTTTTTCGCGATAAAATCCGTTAAAATCGACCTAAGACTCTTTTTTTTATTCCACTTATTTTTGTCCGAAAATTCCAACTGTCACAAATTCAAGCATCTTCGCATTCTGCATCACGAGATGTCGCTAACGGCCTTTTTTCGTTAGAACCCAATTTATAGTTCAGAAATGAAAATTAGCGGTTTTTTAAAAGGAATTTTTCTTTCGGACTATAATTTTTGAAAGAGCTACAGCGTGTTTTTGTAGTGAGCATCAAAAAGAAAAATTCCGTTAAAAATTGAAAACCGTTCTGTTCTGTATTTTGATCTAAAATTTACGTCAGTTCTTTATTCACATAAAGAGGCATCTGCTGGAATATTAGCTTTGTTGAAACTAGTTTGAAACTCTGGATCATGCGCAGAAGGATTTTCACGTCAAGACGTCCGATGACTTGAGATTTGACGGACAAATCCTTCTGCGCATGTCCAGGAATTTCAAACCAGTTTCAAATTCCGGTTGGAACAAAGCTATATCGGCCAAATCGGAGGGCCAAAATGTCCCCTTATCCCGCTATAGCCTTTGAATGTTCTCGCCCGTTCCGTGTGGCCAGGCTGGGCGAAAACTCAATTTTTTCTTTTGATACTTGAAAAACTTTGAAGGCCAGCTCAAAACTTATACTTCCTACCTAGGAGGGACTAAAAATAATTAAACCGCGCTACTTGAGAAAGTAGCTTCCAGGGCCATGTAAATGTAAAAAGTAAAATATGTAAAATGTATGGGCCATATGTAAAAAGTTCGAAAAAGTCAGTTCGAAAAGAAATTCAATTTTCAAAAAATCATTAAAAATTTAATTTTCAACGCAGGAAAATTTAAGCGGCATTGTTTTTAATTATGTTCTCCTCTTTCAATTCGTGCAATAAAAAAAATAAATAAATAAAAATAATAATAATAATATTATTATTATAGATCCAATGTTCACCTCTACTCCCAATTTATGTAATTTTAAAATTTTTAATTTAATAAAAAAAAAAGAAAAGAAAAAAGCTGCATGCTCCTATCTCGAAATCGAGTTGGGCACGTGTCAGAAATGGAAGCCGTTCGCGTCACCCCTAAAAACCTGGGTTGACAAGTTTTTTTCCCCCTTCCCGTAGGGTCCTTTTACAAAAGCACCTGTAGCGTCCCACCTGTTCATACTTCACTCCGATAGTTTTGCATTTCCCATTAGTCGACGTCATCTCTCCCGCTTTACCTGCATCAGAAGGTCACCCTCAAACCCGCCCTAAATTTTTGCAAAAGACGTTACGAAAAGACAACTGACAATTCTCCGCCAGAGTTTTCTCGTCTCCCTTTGTTTTATCTCCTCCTTTGTTCATCCACAATCCCATGGATAGCTAACATGAATTAAACGGGTTTGTTTTTTTAAAAAACTTTTATTTATTTTTTAAATTAATATTTTCATTGTTTTGTTTTGATGCAGAGGCTGAGTGGACGAAATGGATAAAAGGCCGGAGTGACTCTGAACGAAAAGGGGAAGATTTTTGACGATTTGGCCGATTTACCGAAAAGTCCTCCAAAATCGTCGGTCCACACCAAAATAAGAATCAGTGCAGGTGAAATTTAATTCTTTATTTGCTTTTCGCTTTTTATGTGAGGAAGGACCAACATCCTGTGCTGAAAATTTGTTTATTTAGCTTTATTTCCATTGTTCCAACAGTTTGAAACTCCTGGAGCATGCGCAGAAGGATTTTCACGTCAAATTTGACGTCAGATGACTTCAGAATTTGACGGACAAACGATGTGAACGACGTCTAATTTGACGTCACAGGAGTTTAAATGCCAAATGCGGCCTATATTTTTTTGGGCCTCACTGTATCTTACAAAGAGCTTCCAAATTATGCTAAAAATGATATAATCTTAAGGAAATATGCTAGAATTTAGATTTTATTGAAAAACTTAACTATAGTTATCATTATTCTTTTTCTTTTCGTCTAAAACTGTTATAGACGGGCCCAGATGGAGGCTTTCACCATATTTCTCGCGTATCTAACTGAAAATTCATATTTAAAAAAAATCACAGCTTGGGGATTGAACCCTGGACTGTGAATCTCACAAACCCCAAGTATTAATAAGACCATAAAAAATGCTTGCAAAAAATGAAAATAAAAGTTTGGTGCTTCTAGAAAGGTTCATTGATGACTTCCTAGCATTGAATGGTTTTTCCACATTTGTGGACTTTCCCATTCCAAATTTAGCCCAAAAATATCGAAGAAATCTTTTTTTTTTGTGAAAGTTACTTATTAGTAATTTTTGCAATTTTTAGATTTTGGCAAATTTTGGCCCTCGAAAAGAGTTTCCAGGACACCAAAAAGTCAAAAATTGGTGTCTTTTCAATTTCTTGCAGATAAAGAAAATTTAGATCATTCAGACCAGAGTTCAAAACTCCGATCTACTAACTTTTCCAAATTTTCGAAACTTAGGCTTTCATATAAAAATAAAATAAACAATTAATTATTTATTTTTTGGTCTTTCATATCTATTTAACAATAATAGAATGAGGTGGAAAATTTTTTTTTGTTTAAACAAAAATTATTATAAAATTACCCCTTAACTATTTAAACATTTAATTTTTTAAAAATTACTATTTAAAATTATAATTTCAACAATGATTTTTTTATATTAAAAATTTTGGGGTGATTTTACTGTAAACTGAAAATCATATTTTGAATATGAAAATTTTTTAAGACCAAAAGTTGGGGAAAAAATGAATTAGTTTTATATGAAATGAATGCTAAAAGGCGTTAATTTAAGTAGTTTTTAAATTGCTTTTTAGCATTCGATTTCATTTAAATTGTCATTAGAATGAGTGCGTTCGGCCCCAGGAGCTACGCTTCCTCTGAACCTTTTTTGTCCGAATCTTCTTTTTAACTCTGGAAATAAATTTAGTAAATTGGAAGATTTATGATTATAGCTTTGTTCCAACCGCAGTTTGAAACTCCTGTAGCATGCGCAGAAGAATTTGACAATTAACGTCGTCATTGAGTCACCTGACGTCAAATTAGAAGTGCAAATCCTTCTGCGCATGCTCCAGGAGTTTCAAACTGGTTGGAACAAAGCTAATGTTTTACCGTTGATACAGAGCATGAGTTTACGTCTGGCTCCTAAAGCGTTGACGCCGATTTCTTTAAGGTCGAGTTCGTTAAGTGTCGAGAAAGACAAAAGGTCGACTTCATTTTCTTCGAAAACCCCTGGAAAGAAATAATTTTATGAGGAGTACAAAATTTTGATTTACTTGTGTATTGTTCTAGTCCAAGGTTGACAAAAATGGTCGGAGATCTTTCATCGGCATAGTCATTAACCAATCAGAAGTCGAAGAAGTTGAAAATTCGGATGTGTTGTTCATACGCAAGTTATCTTCATTATCGTATTCACTTTGTAAAGAATTCTTATCAGAATCCCACTGAAGCTATAACTTATTTTTAATTTATTCAAATTTATAGAAGTCATACCTTAATTCTTTTTCCACCAATTTGGAATTCGTCAGGCGTAGAACGGCTAAACATAAGTCCGGACCAAGTGAGTTTGGAACCCTGCATTCGTCCGCATTCACGTTTGTCCGCATTGCTAAAATTTATTTTTTTAAATTGCAATCTATGGCTTTTTTGCTGAATTTTTGAATATTTCTGCCCTTTTGTACCTTTGTTCGCTTCAAGCTTCAATGTCTGCAGTTTCGTTGGAGATTCCCAAGGACGTTTAAAGCCGGTGACTGTAAAAAAAAAAAAATTTTAGTGGCTGTGTGGGTCAGTTGTCAAGGACTCTAACCATGCAGTTTTTGGTACAAAAATACCCTTTTTAGACAGATTTTGCGCTTTTTCTGAACCTTCGTTTAAGATCTTAGAACTATTAAGGCGTAAGAAAATTTTACACCACAAACTCCCATTTCTACTGGATTTTCAGGAGTTTCCCTCAATATTTTGACAGAGAACCCCCCATTTTAACAGAATTTTGGCAGAGAAACCCCCCATTTTAACAGAATTTTGGCAGAGAAACCCCCATTTTAACAGAATTTTGGCAGAGAAACCCCCCCATTTTAACAGAATTTTGGCAGAGAAACCCCCGTTTTAACAGAATTTGGCAGAGAAAGCAACCCTATTTGTTCGCTTCAAACAAACCTTCGTTTGCTTCAAGCTTCAATGTCTGCAGTTTTGTTGGAGATTCCCAAGGACGTTTAAAGGCGGTGACTGTAATTTAGAAAAAAAAAAGTTAAATTTTAGTGGGCTGTGTGGGTCAGTTGTCATGGACTCTAACCATGCAGTTTTTGGTACAAAAACACCCTTTTTAGACAGATTTTGCGCTTTTTCTGAACCTTCGTTTAAGATCTTGAACTATTAAGGCGTAAAGAAAATTTTACACCACAAACTCCCATTTTCAGGAGTTTCCCTCGATTTTTAGACAGAGAAATCCCCATTTTAACAGAATTTTCAGATTCTTCTTTTTTGGCAGAGAAACCCGATTTTTAGGAGATTTTCTAGTTTTTAGCAATCCTGTGCATAGTTTTGTATTTTGGACCCCGCTTAATGGTTTTATTCTCCAAATCTTATGGCATTGGCTAAAACTTTGCGTTTTTACCCAAATTCGGTAAATTTTGGGAGCGATAGCCGAAATTTTAGTTTGAACAACTTTTGATCCCAAAATTTGTCCCAAAACTTTTAGAATCGCTGAAGACCTTCCAAAAACCAGACATGGAGAGTAATCCATACCTTCTATTTGAGAAAAAAATTGAACTAACTTGTGGGCAATTCAGGAGGCGGTGCGATATTTTGCTTCTGTTGCGTCAAACGATTCTGTCCGAAAACAAATCCATTCCATGGATTACATAATTCAAGCATAGATCCCATCATTACCGGCGGAGTCGATATCGGCGGAATGCGATTATCCTCACCTAAAAGCGATCATTTATCAAAAAAGAAAAAAATTATTAACAACGTTTTTTGATGAAATATGTCTCGGGAATGTTCACTTTTACTTCTGGATTGTTCAAACCCATCAGTTTGTTGTGCGCTTCATAAATATTGCCTGAAAGAAAATATTTAAAAAAATTAAATTGACTCATTTTTACTTATGTTTCTCTCAATTCCTTTTATTATAAGTGTTGTATATTCTGTTTGGGTTTATATCTTGTTGTTATGAGGACATTCTGAGCGTTCATGACGTCATTGATGTTTTTTTGGTCGAGTACTCGTGAAGTATCAGGAACGTCAAACATAAGCAAAACTGGGAGCGATCCCTACAATTTTTTAAAATAATATTTTCTATTTAAAAATTTGTTTTTACTATTAATTGCTGACGAGCTAAATAAACGTCGTTGATGGCACCTGTTATAGTCACGTTGCTTTTTTTCAAGCTTGGTATGTTTGGGTCAAAAGCGTCAATGAAGTGATTTGAGTCATCGTGTTCATCATAATGGCTTTCAAGTTTTCGTTGTCTTTTCCCATGACGACATTATGAAATTGAGGCGTTATTTCAAGAATCATTTGAACTTGGACTTTTTCCTTGAAAAGCAAAATAAGTGATTGAGATGAAAAAGGAGCAAATTACCTCAAGCGATTTGCACATGTAGCTTATCAAAAGTTGGGTTGCTTCTTTCACGTTTTCACTTCCCATTCGCATCCTTTGACTACTACGAGGGTCGAATTTAATTTCTGCCTCGTCCTGTACATAACTTGAATGTTGTACTTATCCTGAACGTATTTGATGTATGGGCATGATTTGTTCGGTGTGAGAGAAAGAGCTTCCAAAATGGGAAGTTCAAAGCAGAATATCAACGGAGTTAATTCCTTTAAATTTAATTACAACATCAAAAATTATGGAAAAAATTGGCCCACAGTGGGATTTGAACCTACGACCTTTGGGTTTCTTGCCCAATGCTTGACCTACTGAAGCTTAAATAAGCTTTTCATTTGAGTTCTTGTCTCACATGTTTTCCTTCCCATTTCTCCCCCCCCCCATTTTTACCAGAAGACAGGTTGAAATCAGGTAGCCTGTGAAACTTTGCTGAAATCCCGAAGTGGATTTTAAAGAATTTCCTAAGTTTTTTTTGCAGATTTCCGGAAGTTTCCTTGGATTTTTGGCAGAGAAACCAAATTTTTAATGAATTTTTGGGAATTTTCCTAGGTTTTTAGAAAAAAAAAAAAAACATTTTACAGGCTTCCTGTAAAACCCCCCCTCCATTTTTCCGGAAGTTTTCCTTTTTTCTGACAGAAAAACCCCATTTGCCGCTTGATGAATATTCGTTGGAAACCGAGCAAGAAGAAAGAAACCCCATTTTTGCAGGATTTCCTGTAAAAATCCCCCCCCCCTCCATTTTCCCGGAAGTTTTCCTTTTTTTGACAGAAAAACCTCATTTGCACACCCTGAAAAGCTTGATGAAAATTCGCTGGAAACTGAGCAAGAAGAAAGAAGAAACCCCATTTTTGCAGATTTCCTGTAAAAATCCCCCCCCCCCTTCCATTTCCTATTTTCTGACAGGAAAACCCCATTTGCACACCGCTGAAAAGCTTTGTAAATTCGCTGGAAGCCGACCACGAAGAAGAAAGAAAGAAACCCCATTTTTGCAGGATTTCCTATACCCCCCCCTCAATTTTTCCCCGAAGTTTTCCTTTATTTTCTGACAAAAACCCCATTTGCACACCTGCTGAAAAGCTTGATGAAAATTAGCTGGAAACTGAGCAAAAAGAAAGAAACAAACCCCATTTTTGCAGGATTTCTATATCCCCCCCCCCCCATTTTTCCGGAAGTTTTCCTTTTTTTCTGACAGAAAAACCCATTTGCCCGCTTGATGAATATTCGTTGGAAACCGAGCAAGAAGAAAGAAACCCCATTTTTGCAGGATTCCCTGTAAAAATCCCCCCCCCTCCATTTTTCCGGAAGTTTTCCTTTTTTTTCGACAGAAAAACCTCATTTGCACACCCACTGAAAAGCTTGATGAAAATTCGCTGGAAACTGAGCAAGAAGAAAAAGAAACCCATTTTTGCAAGATTTCCTGTAAAAATCCCCCCCCCCTTCCATGTTCCTATATTTTCTGACAGGAAAACCCCATTTGCACATCCGCTGAAAGCTTAATGTAAATTCGCTGGAAGCCGACCAGAAAGAAAGAAAGAAACCCCATTTTTGCAGGATTTCCTATACCCCCCCCCCCCCCTCAATTTTTCCCCGAAGTTTTCCTTTATTTTCTGACAGAAAAACCCATTTGCACACCTGCTGAAAAGCTTGATGAAAATTAGCTGGAAACTGAGCAAAAAGAAAGAAACAAACCCCATTTTTGCAGGATTTCTTTAATCCCCCCCTCCATTTTCCTGGAAGTTTCCTTTATTTTTTGACGGAAAAACTCCGTTTGCACACCTGCTGAATAGCTTGATAAAAATTCGCTGGAAACCAAGCACGAAGAAAGAAAGAAACCCCTTTTTGCAAGATTTCCTCCGAAAACCCCCCCCCCCCTCCAATTTTTCCGGAAGTTTTCCTTTTTTTTGACAGAGAAACCCCATTTGCACACTCGCTGAAAAGCTTGATGGAAATTCACTGGAAACCAAAAGAAGAAAGAAAGAAACCCCATTTTTGCAGGATTTCCTGTGAAAATCCCCCTCCATTTTTCCTGGAAGTTTCCTTTTTTTTTGACAGAAAAACCCATTTGCACACTCGCTGGAAACCTTAGAAGAAAGAAACAAAAAGCCCATTTTTGCCGGATTTCTGTAAACCCCCCCCCTTTATTTTTTCCGGAAGTTTTCCTTTATTTTCTGACAGGAAAACCCCATTTGCACACCCACTGAAATGGTTGATGAAAATTCGCAGGAAACCGAGCAAGAAGAAAGAAAGAAACCCCATTTTTGCAGGATTTCCTCCAAAAATCTCCCCCTCCATTTTTCCCGCAAGTTTTCCTTTATTTTCCAACAGGAAAAACCCATTTGCACACCGTTGAAAAGCTTGATGAAAATTCGCTGGAAACCGAGCAAGAAGAAAGAAACCCAATTTTGCAGGATTTCCTTAAAAATCCCCCCCCCCTTTATTTTTCCTGGAAGTTTTCCTTTATTTTCTGACATAAAACCCATTTTCACCCGCTGAAAAGCTTGATAAAATTCGCTGGAAATCGAGCAAGAAGAAAGAAACCCCATTTTGCAGGATTTCCGGGAGTTTTTCTAGGTTTTTGACAGAGAACCTCATTTTAATGGATTTTTGGGAGTTTTCCTAGGTTCTTAGACAAAAAAAAAAAAACCATTTTTGAAGGATTTCCCGGAATTTTCCACGTTTTTCATGGCTCAGCCTTGGGCTAGAAACCCAAAGGTTGTAGGTTCGAATCCCACTGGGGCCTAAATTTTTGTCTCTTCTTCTTCCCAATATCCTCGGTTTAAGAATCTAATTAAAATTCTTACCCTGACTTTTGCCCTGGCTCTTTCAACATTTTCGACATCCCCGAAATTGAGACTTGGTTGCTTTTTTCGAGTGGATTATTGCGATTCGAATCCGGAAAATGAATATGGCACATCGTTTCTTCCATGACGCTTTTTATCGTGTGTCCTCCTTTCCGATGATATGCGAATGCTCCGTGTAGCTTACGTCGATTTTCATGTTGACGCGATTTTCTTTCGGTCCGAGCGTCGCTGAAACCTTTTCGTGTGCTAGTTTAACGTCCTCAACTCTTCCTATTATTCTCACATGAGGATCTAAAAAATATAAGTTAAACCCAAGGAGCAGGAAAACAACCTTTTTTGGATTTAGAATCCGGTTTCAACTTCGCTGGCCACGAAATATACGTCCTTGTTTCTCTCATTATCTAAAATATAAATTATTTATAAAATTAAACATTTTTAGACCTTACCTTTAGAAAAAGGTCAGTAGCAGTATTTTTGTCTCCACCTTTGAAATAAAAAAAGGATAAATTTGCTCATAAATTGTATTTTTGTAAATTAAAACTCACCAAAAAGTAAGTTTTCAATAAGTTTTCTGTCGATTGTGAATCTATCTTGGGCTAGCATGTCAGGAGCGGAGACGCCGAGAAAGTCCATGATTTCTTGGAAATCTTCTCGACTTTCGGTCGAACTCTGCGTCGTACATTCCGAAGTTTCTGAAATCGTTCGACGGCTCATTTTGTCAATTAAAAAAAATGAAAGTTTTTAACAATATTTTAAATTAAAAGAGAAAAAGAATCAAAGTTGTATTCTCCTCGAGCCTAGCATTCTCAGACTAGATTATTCTTGCTCTTCTTTAGAATATTTTCTTATCTTACTACCACTAATCCTTTTTGTTCCTGGACTTCGATATTATTTCAACCTTGAATTTCTCTGAAAAAAAATGAATAAAATCTAAATTGCCTAAAAATAATTAAATTCTACCATCCAGTAAACAAATTTTTTTAAATAAATTTTCAATATGAAAGTTTTAAATTTTTTAAGGGTCTCCCTGAGGTGTCAAATTTTATGATCATCTAATTTTGAAATTTTAATGGATTTCTCAAAATTTTAGCTGTTTTATGATGATTTTCAACCTTTTGGGAAAAACACCGTTCAACGAATTTCACCTAAAGCAGTGAACATAAAAAATCTGCATTTCAACATAAAAAATCTTTAGTTCACGATAATGCGTTTCATAATGCAATTGAACATAAAGCTCTCAAAGCTCAAAAATTTTGAGCAGAATGCATTCAACGTAAAGCGTTTCGCGACTTTTTCAATAAATGCAAGTCGACATAAAAAAAGTGCAAGTCACTATAATGCTTCTATAAAAGCTCTCTTTCAAACTTATTTCACCATAAAACTTTTGTTGTTTGGGCATCTCCCCCCCCCCCCCGGAGTTTATCACCATAAACTAGGGACAGCGAAAGAGCAAGCCTTTTCGTTTAAACGCGATTATGGCGATACGACAAAAACCTTTAAACTTGACCACCATAATGCAATTCAACATGAAGCATCTCACATAAACTAGGAAAAGCAAGCATGCAGCCAATGGGATCAGCTATGATACAAGGGGTTAATTTTTTCTTTGAATTGCATTATGGTGAACTGCCAAGTTGTAAGGTTTTTTTCGCTTCGCCAAAATCGCTTTTTGGCTGTCCTAGTTATGGTGAGATGTATTATGCCCAAACGACAGTTTATGGCGAAACGTCAGTTCTTTAAAATGAAAGTTTCCTTTATGTTCAACTGCATTATGTTGAAACACAAATTTTATGTCGAAACGACTTTGTTAAATCTCTTTTTGTTGAGATGTATTATGTTCAAATGCATTATGGTCGTTTGACTATTTTTTTATGTTGAGTTGCAAATTTTTTATGGTGAACTGTACTCGCGATTTCTGCTATTTTATGGTCAAATGCTTATGGTGAACCGCATTATGTCGTCACGTATACACTCCAACCTTATGCCTTTTTAGCTGGCGTTTGAAGTTTTTTTACATTTTCAAGGGTCTTTCCATAATTATCGTAAACGTGCATTATGGTGAACGATCAAGTTTAAGGTTTTTGTCGTATCGCCATAATCGCGTTTTAATGGCGAAAGTAGGCTTGCTGCTGTCCTAGTTATAAACGTAAGTTTTCCTCTACCAAGAAGTCACCATTTTTCCCTTAACATTCCACAATTTTTATGTATCCTAAGACTGTAGATTTTCTTCTCAAATTTATTACATTTTTTTTCATAGATGAAATCCTTCGAAAATTGACGTTCGTCTTTCACCCTGAAAAACCAGCCACAAGCGAAATGGCCTTTTCCTCTCAATTACAGCATTCTCTTGATTATCATTGTCGTCATTTTTATTTTCAAAAGCTTCGAACTTGAACGTACGAAACAACAGCTCGACAGTTTACGTACGATGTCGTCCCTTTTGAAAAAAGACTTGAAATTTGTATGGCCCAAATTGAAGTCGTACTACGGTAAATTTATTTTTTTGTTTCAACCAATCAATTTCTTATTAACTTTTCAGGGAAACAGCTCTGACACAAAATGCTCTAAAGAATTGTGAAAAATACTCCAAAAATATTCAGGAAAATTATGAAACCATAGATCTAAAAGAGATCTAAATAGTAATAATGACACAAAAGGTAAAAATTTATTCTAATTATTAGACTTCATAAATTTTCTTTAGATTACCCTCTTTTGGCAAGTTTTATTGGAGGTTTTCAAGAATCTGTGATCAACGAACGAGGTATATGAAGTTTCTTTTATCAAATTAAAAGGTGGCAAAAAATTTTTCTTTTAAAGAAATTTTTGCCCCATTTTGAAGAGGAAAGACATTTTTCTCAATTTTTTCTAAGACTTTTTATTAAAGTGGAATCTGAAAATATTGATTATTCAGGAGTGGTGGCGCCATGGTTCAAAGACACTTATAGCTCGAGGGAATTCAGTTTGGGAAACGTACTTTTAAAAGATGGAAAAGGATCGGCTGTTATACCTGAATCTGGACTTTACTTATATATGCACAGGTAATGAAGGGAAAGAAAAATTTTTAAAATGCAATTTTCATTTTGAAATATGTTAGCAGGTCTATTATTCATCTTCCGGGCAGAGCAACTCTTTTCTATCATGCTTGTCGACGATGAATAAAGAGACGAAAGTCGCCACCTGTTCCAACCTCAAGGTGGTGCCGGAGAGTCCAACTGCTTCACCGGAACGCATATTATATAAGAAAGGAATGAAAGTTCTTCTACGACAAAAAGAGCCAAATCGTCATATTTTTGTTTCGCCGTGGTCAAACATTTTGGAATTATTGCTCAAGCCGTCTTCCAACGAACCTTAAGTTTCAGAACCCTCAGTGCCTTTTTTCAATTGTTCCTTTTTTTTTCAAATTTCCTACCATTGTTTGTAGTTTTAGAATTTTGTAAAATATTTGGTTAAGTTTGCAAAGTTTCAAGATTATATCTTTTTTTTTGTTTAATCTTTCTCTCTTGATGTATAATATTCATGTAAATATGGAAAAATGTTTTTTACTTTTTTAAAACTACTTTTTGTAAATATATCGGAAGTTCTTTATGTTTATTTTAAATATTTGACATACAAAACTTTTTATTGGGGAGGGAGTTAACAAAGTTATAACAATTAAACAATTAAAAATAGGTGAATTTAAAAGAAAAGAAATCTACTTAAAAACTCTGAGAAGAAATAAGCTGAAAAATAATTCGAAGAGTTAAAGAAGCTAAAGATCTACAACCTCGTGAAATAAAAGTTTTCTCGGTTTTTGACAGAAAAACCAAATTTTTACAGATTTTCAGGAGTCCTCAGTTTTTTTGGCAGAGAACCCCATTCTTACTGGTGTTTTGAGAGTTTCTTGGTTTTTTGATGGAGAACACTCTGTTACAGATTTCAATAGTTTCCTATTTTTGAGACAAGATTTTCAGAAGTTTCAAGGGTTTTTTTTGTCAGAAACCTTTTTTTCAAATTTTTATGAGGTTTCCTCGGTTTTTTGCAGAGAAACCAATTTTTAAAGGGTTTTCTTTAGTTTTCCACGGTTTTTTTACAATTTACATGATTTGTAGTTTTCCCGTTTCTAGACAAAACCCATTTTTAGGACTTTTAGGAGTTTTCCTTGGTTTTTTTTTTTTTTTTTTTTACAGAAACCCATTTTTTTTTAGTTTTCCTAATTTGAGAAAAAAAAATATTTTACAAGGCGCTTTCAGGTTTTTTTTGGCAGGAAACCCTTTTTTTCCAAATTTTAGGTTTCCTCGGTTTTTTGTCAGAGGAATCCAATTTCAGAAGGATTTTCTGGAGTTTTCCACGGTTTTTTGACAGAGAAACCCCTACATGATTTTGGGTAGTTTTCAGTTTTTAGACGTAAAACCCCATTTTTCAGGATTTTTGGAGTTTTTCTTGGTTTTAGCATAGAAACCCACTGTTACCAGTTTTCTATAGTTTTGTTAATTTCGAGAAAAAAAAAAAAAAAAAAAAATCCTTTTCTACAGGATTTTTAGGAGCTTTTATCAGGTTTTATTTCAGGAAAACCCTATTTTTTTTTTTTTTTTTTTTTTTTTTGCTCAAAATTAGGAAACTATTGAAACTCTGTAACAGTGGGATTCAATGTCTAAAAACCAAGGAAAACTCCTGAAAAGCCTGTAAAAATGGGTTTTTTCCACCATCCATTTCTACAATAGGAGGTTTCCTCCGTTGTTTGTCAGAGGACCCAATTTTTGAAGGATTTTCTGGAGTTTTCCACGGGTTTTAGACAAAGAAACTTTTACATGATTTTGATAGTTTTCCCGTTTCTAGACGTAAAAACCCAATTTTTACAGGATTTCAGAAGTTTTCCTTGGTTTTAGACATAGAAACCCCACTGTTACCGAGTTTTCAATAGTTTTACTAATTTTCGAGCAAAAAAAAAAAAAAAAAAAAAATCATTTTTACAGGATTTTCATGTGCTTTCATCAGGTTTTTTTCTTCTTTTTTTCCAGGGAAGCCCTATTTTTATCAAATTTTAGCAGGTTTTCCTCGGTTTTTTTTTGTCAGAGAAACCCCACTTTTTAAGGGTTTCTGGATATTCCCACGGTTTTTTGACAGAGAAACCCCATTTTTACATGATTTTGGATAGTTTTTCCCGTTTCTAGACGTAAAAATCCCATTTAAACAGGATTTTAGGAGTTTTCCATGGTTTTAAACATCCCACTTTCTCGGATTTTTATTAGTTTTCCTCTTTTTTGACGTTTTTTTTTAAAATTATAGATAGGCCAAAACTTAGGTGTTTTTTTAACCCAAATCTTTGTAAATTTGGTTTGTGATAAAGATAAAACCAGGGTTTTTAGCCTAAATTTTGTATTAAGCAACTTTTTTGTCCAAAATTGTCAGTTCATCAACGTTCTTTAAAAATTTTGAAGATACCGCGAACCGTTCATCAGAGAAGTAAGCCAAACAGAAGCCTTCCTTCTTATCAGTATTTTCAAGTTATCAAGAATACCAAAATCCGCCGGACTGCCTGTCGCCTGAGTTTGTAAGGAAATTTTAAAATTTATGAGATGTTTTGAATTTATTTTGTAGTTAGCTTTGGCCATTCAAAAAATGGTCAAAGAAGAAAACGAAGATTTTTGTACGGAGGAAGAAACTTTATACTCGGCAAATCCTTTATCCGTCAAACTTGAACCTGATGAATTTTCAATCAAAAAAGAAATATCCGACGAAGAAGAAATCCATCCCTACAAATGCGAAAGTGCAATAAAACCTTCAGAAATTCAAACCTTTTAAGCCGCCATAGCAAACATATTCATTTATCAGCCAGACGTTACAGTTGTACATCTTGCGATTATAAATGCAGAGAATCTCGTGACCTTAAAAGACATATTTTTAGCCAACATGGGAAGAAAAGGCTAAAAATGATCCTAGGATTTTTTCATGCGATAAATGTGATTTTAAAGCCTGCACGGCTTATAATTTAAAACGTCGTCAACAGGCATAATCAAGACAAGCATATTCTCTGTCAAGTCTGCGATTATCGATGTTCTGAAATGGGCGATATGAAAAAGCACCTTCTAGTCCACACAGGCGAGAAATTTTTCGCGTGTAAAAAGTGCTCTTATTCATGCGCAAGATCGTGCGATCTTCTTAAGCATTCTCGCATTCACTCGGGCGAAAGACCATTTTCCTGCCCGCACTGCGACTACACCTGTAAACGTTCTGGTCATCTCAAAGTCCACCTTTTAATCCACGAGAAACCCTATGTTTGTAATATCTGTAATTTCGAAGGAAAATCTACTTTTATTTTAAACAAACATTTAGAAGAAGTCCATTTTTGATTTTTAGAATTAGAAAATGTTACTTTTTTTGTCCAAGACTGATTTTAATTTTTAACTCAAGAATGTGATTTAATTTTACTATTAAAAATAACCAATTTACCTTTATTTGTTGTCTTTTTATTTATAACTTTAACCGGCCCGTTAAGTAAAGGGCAAAAATTTAACCGGCCCGTTAAGTAAAGGGCAAAAATTTAACCGTTAAGTAAAGGGCAAAAACTTAACCCCCGTTAAAAATTTAACCGGCCCGTTAAGTAAAGGGCAAAAACTTAACCGCCGTTAAAAATTTAACCGGCCCGTTAAGTAAAGGGCAAAAATTTAACCGGCCCGTTAAAGGGCAAAAATTTAACGGGCGTTAAGTAAGGGCAAAACTTAACCGCCCGTAATAGCATAACTATCTTTTTGAAAGAGGTTCTTCCAGACGTAGTAGATCATAATCCTAATTTTGATTTTCCTGAAAAGCTTATTTTTAAGAAATCAAGCTTTGTTCCAACCGCAGTTTGAATCTGGTTTGAAACTCCTGGAGCATGCGCAGAAGGATTTGCACGTCAGATTTGACGGACAAATGTTTTGAGATTTGACGTTGAAGTCCTTCTGGGCATGCTCCAGGAGTTTCAAACTGCAGTTGGAACAAAGCTATTATTTAACCAAGGTTTCTTGACATTTTGAAAAGATTTATTAAAACATAAAAATTGTGTTTCAAGTTTATTAAGGTAACATTATTAAAAGAGACTAGCTCATTAGTTGCTTTTGCTAAAAAGTTATGAACTAGGAACGCAAATTATCTGGACTAGTCTAAAATTAGTCCTCAAGGCACTTGTTAAAATATATAAAAAAGATTAGTATTAACAGTCCAAAAGTACTCAGGTACGTTAAAATTGAATTCGATATTTGTTGGGGGTCGGGAGAGATCGGACGCCGGTTTGTTTGTTCATGTTGGGCGGTTCTCGATGAAGCGAACCTCTACGGACGACAGGTGCGGACAAAAGCCTGAGTTTCGGGTCGTTTTTCTGCGGCTCGAAACATCCGTAGTCTGTCATTTTTCGTGGGGTAGGAAGAAAAGATCTTGTCGGAGTAGGAAGTTTACTGAATGGCACAGGAATCTCCGATTTTCTCTCCTGGTTTTTATTGTAGTCGTCAAATCGGCTGAAATGCGAAAACTTGTTGACAGGCGACATTCTGATTTCGGTCTCTTTGGCGCCGAAATCGGTCGGTTTACGTAATCTAGGAGGCGTAGAAGGCTCGCTGTCTGAATTCTTCCGCGGCCTTTCAGCAAGTCTTGTATATTCGTTTTTCGTAGAGGAAGGACAGACGAGATGGAGATTCCTTCTTTCTGTATTGTCAGAACTTGATTGCAGAAACGTTTCTGCTTTCTGAATCGCTCAAGCGGCCATATTCTCCTAATTTACGTGAAATTGGGACAATTCTGACAGGAGATTCTCTGGGTCTGACTTCTGTATTGTCGCACTGGAATTGTTTCCAGTTTGCTTCGGAATCACTAGTCGTCCATATTCTCCAAGCTTTTTTTCTTTGTTGCTTTTCCGTTTGGGCCTTGGTAATGAACTTGGCGGCAAACTGGCGCAACGTTCAGCGGATCTTTGCTGCTGAGCATAAACCTTGTTTTTCCAAAAGGACCATATCTTCTTCACGATTTTTTTCACCGCTACCTCCCGATCCGCCCGAACTTGTCACCAAACCCTGTAAAAACCCGCCCGATTCGAAACCGCTCACACCCGCCAATAATGGCTGGGGTATTTTTCCTTTTCGCGACGAAGCGCCTGGATGAGCGAACCCTGGAAAACAGCATAATCCTCGCTGAAATCAAACAGAAACAAACTTTTGCTTTTCTCAGTGTGTGCGCTTTTAGTTAGTCAAAACACACGGAAAAACACTCTGTTTCTGTTTATTGCATCTTGTTAATTTTGTTATATCTGGGCAAATAATTTTTAAAATAAAAAAAACCAAATTATTTAAAATGGCTGTATTAATCTAAATTACAACGTTAACATGCTGGTTCTTTTTAAAAAATTTCTTTTAAAAACAAAATTTACAAGATCAATTTCAAAATATTTAAGGAAGCTGCATTAATTTGGCACACTTTATCACAGATATGTTGCAGAAAGTGTGACTTAAAAAAAGGGATATTTTATTGTGCCGTGTTAATGCAACAAACTTGTTAATTTTTGGTGTTAATAAAAAAATTTTGGTGTGAACACTGTTAAACTGAGGCTAGGTATGTTACCTTGCTCATTAGCTGTGAGTCTAAGGCTTTTAATTGGTCATCTAGGGATTTATGATGGAAGCTTTCGGTGGGCGTAGATATTTATGATGGTAAGAATCGACGCTTCCTGTGTAGGAAGCTCCAGAGCCGAAGCCTGTCGAACTAGTTAGAGCACTGCTGACAGTCGAGAAGACACTCGTAGTTGACACACCTAAAAAACCAAATTTTTTTTAGGAAGAAGAAAAGAGAAGAAAAAAAAATCGGCAAGTTTTACAGGCTACCTCAATGTCAACCTGTCTTAGCAGTAAATATAAGGTGAAAAGAGAAAGAAGCAACTCAGTAGAGCCTCGGGCTAGAAACCCAAGGTCGTGGGTTCATATCCGAATGGGGGCCTGATATTTTTTTTCAACTATTTTCTTCTTCTTTAACCCTTTCGAGACCGCGACTATAGTTGCCAGCTTTCGTTTGGAGACGCAGCGACTTTAGTTCGTTGCCATTCGCGCTTTTCGTTTGGAGACTGCAGCGACTTTAGTTGCCCAGCGGCGCCAGCGGGAAGCCTCTCTAAAAAATTTAATACTTCGCTTCCCGTGGCGCTAGCGACATGCAAACACTGGCAATCTGTTGGGGAAGAAATGAACTACATGATGATCGCACACTCGTCGCTTTCTGTGCTTTGCTGGGCGCTGGAGCAGTGGGGAGAAGTGAGGGGAAAGAGTAGCGCAGAGAATCCGGCGTCAGACGCAGTCTCGAAAGGGTTAAAGCACATCAGCCATTGGTGAATTGGTGACCAATAAAAATAACATCTATAAAATAAAATTTTTACCTAAATTGTCAGGAGCGAGAACATTGAGGTCGTTGTTAAGACTGGGAACTGTGTCGAGTGAAATGCTCGGAAAAGAACTCGAAACGTCTTTGTCGAGAGTATGCTTCTTTTGAAGTACTCGTATCATCGCATCTCGTTCAGCAAGTTTACATTCAAGCTCTTTTACTCTAAAATAATATTATAAGATGATAAAAAATGAATTTTAACAGCTTACTTGACTTCAAGATCAGTAACTTTTTCTGTGCTGCATGAACTTCGTCCATTTGTTTAATCCTGTCTGAACGGGCTTCAGCGATAAGTTTCTCGCTTTCCTGACTTGTTCTCTCCAAAGCTGCTATTTTTGCATCCCTGAAACATTCAAATTATGAATAAAAACAAGCCTTGTCTGATTTGCAGGGTTCCCAACTATAAGGCTGTGTTATTACTTAGGAATACTGGCGGCTTCTATAGCAGCTTGTCTCAATTGGCTTTCTTCCAAATATTTCTGCTCCCATTTAGCGACTTCACCCTCAAGCCACATGATTTCTCATCCTTTTCTCTCAACTGCCTTTTAAGCTCTGGAGGACTTCGCCTCCTCCTTGGGTTTCCAGAGTGTTATTATGTTTCGCTCGCTCGTTCTGAAGTTCTTGCTCGAGCTGTAGTCTCAGTTTCCGCTCCGTTTGCTCTCTTCGATCGCTTGCTAACTGCAAGCTTGAGAGAGCTCTTTGGAGCTGTCCGACCCTTCGACATGAACTTGCTTCGATCTACACTAAAATCATATAAAATTAAAACAAAAATTGAAGAATCTAAAAACTTACTTCTTCTTCTAGACGGACGACGTTAGCCTGTGCATTGATCAAAGCAGTATCAAGGATGTCAATGTGGGTCCTTTGTTCTTGAAGAGTCGCTCGTTGAGCAGCTAATTCTATTTCTTGCCTTTCCTTAGCAGCGCTTAATTCTTTGTCTAAAACCACCATAGTCAAAAAAAGAAATGATTAAATTTTACTTTGTGAAGCTAAACGAGCGATAAGAGCTTCCTGTTTAGAAATCTGAACTCGTGAGTTTTCAGGAGAAAGCAGATGTTGGGTGACGAGACGTTGATTCGCATCTTGAAGTCTTCTAACTTCTTGCTGGAGGCGAGAAATCCGAGCCATTTCAAGCCTTTCTCGTCTCACACGTCGCCACAAGTTCTTCATGAGCAGCCTTTACTTTACACTTCTTCTTCAAGCTAAAATCCACAATAAATAAAGAAATAAAGAGAAATAACGTTACTTTATGAGCTTTTGCCACCCGATGATAACAATCTCTAACTCCGATTTAAGACTGTTGTTTTCTTGCATTAAATGGTCGACCATTTGCGCACATCTTTGTTGGTCTTTCCTAAAATTTAAATTAGAAAAAGAAACTCTAAATAAAATGAACCTAGTGTTGCCTAATGTGTGGCGGAGTAAAGTATTCTCTCTGTCGGCCATTGAAAGCGCACTTAAATCAGGTTGCGACTTGCTCAGTTTACTCCGCAAGCGACTTCTTGCGCTTTGCTTCACTTTCGTCTCGCTCTCTCCGCTACTTTCTGCGCTACTGCTTTTCACTTCTTTCGCCAAATGTTTGAGCACCTATAAACATTTTTTTAGTAGTTTAGAGCAGTGATGCCCAAATAGGGTGTCCTAACTAGAGTGGAACAGCAACTTTACAGCAAAGCATTTAGTCCTACAAAAAAAGTTGAATATAACCCCCCTTATTTTTGGACAAGGAATCGACTCCATATGGAGTGATGGGACACCCTGTATAAACGGTCCACTCTAGTTGGGACCCTGTATAACATCCACTCTAGTTGGGACACCCTGCATAAATCATCCACTCTAGTTGGGACACCCTGCATAAATCATCCACTCTAGTTGGGATACCCTGCTAAATCATCCACTCTAGTAGGGACACCCAGTATAAACGTCCACTCTAGTTGGGACCCTGCATAAATCATCCCTCTAGTAGGGACACCCAGTATAAACCGTCCACTCTAGTTGGGATACCCTGTATAAACCGTCCACTCTATTTGGGATACCCAGTATAAACGGTCCGCTCTAGTCGGGACACCCTGCATAAACGGTCCGCTCTAGTTGGGATACCCTGCATAAATCATCCACTCTAGTTGGGATACCTGCATAAATCATCCACTCTAGTTGGGATACTCTGCATAAATCATCCACTCTAGTTGGGATACCCTGCTAAATCATCCACTGTAGTTGGGACACCCTGTATAAACCGTCCACTCTAGTTGGGATACCCTGCATAAATCATCACTCTATTAGGATACCCTGCATAAATCATCCACTCTAGTTGGGATACCATGCATAAATCATCCACTCTGGTTGGGACACCCTGTATAAACGTCCACTCTAGTTGGGATACCCAGTATAAACGGTCCGCTCTAGTCGGGACACCCTGCATAAACGGTCCGCTCTAGTTGGGATACCCTGCATAAACGGTCCGCTCTAGTTGGGATACCCTGCATAAATCATCCACTCTAGTTGGGATACCTGCATAAATCATCCACTCTGGTTGGGACACCCTGTATAAACCGTCCACTCTAGTTGGGACACCCTGCATAAACATCCACTCTAGATGGGATACCCTGTAAATCATCTAGTTGGGACACTCTGTATAAACCGTCCACTCTAGTGGGACACCCTGCATAAACCATCACTCTAGATGGGATACCCTGCATAAATCATCCACTCTAGTTGGGACACTCTGTATAAACGGTCCGCTCTAGTCGGGACACCCTGCATAAACGGTCAGCTCTAAACGGGACACCCTGCATAAACGGTCCGCTCTAGGGACACCCTGTAGGAACGGTCCTCTCTAGTTGGGACACCCAGTATAAACGTTCCAATCTAGTTGGGACACCCTGTATGGTTTATAGCACAAAATTGGAAAATTACATGAAATTGTCGAAGAGCATCATCAGGGATGTCAGAGATTTCCCTCACGCTAAGATCGTAGCTTCCGTTTTCTTTCGGTGTGCTATGCATTTTAGGCCTATAGACCGGCGGAGGTCTAAAAAAAGAAAAATTATGGATTTTCGAAAGTCGAAATAGTCTCACCGGTTGGGCCAGTCTTCATGTATGATTAGTGTGTTGTACGCCATATTTTCTTGACCTTGAGGTTCCTGGCGTGATGTATGTCGTATAACATATCGTTCCTCATGGCTCAAATTTTCGTTCGAAGTTGATACATCGGTTTCGCTTCCACTTCTACTTTGGCATCTTGAAACTAAGAAAAACGATTTTAATTTTCTTTTCTTTTTTCTAAATTTAAAGGTTAATCGTGCAATATTAATTATTCTCACCTTGTAAATGGGATGGAGACTGATTGTAATTTCTGTATCTCGTCTGTTTTTGAATAGGATTCATTTTTTCAAGTTCAATTAACCAACGGAAAAAATCTTAAAAAACGTAAAATAAGTCAGGGATAACGAGAGAATTGGGAGAATGTCATTCGTGAATGATATGAATCATTTCGCGGATGCATTCTTCAGATTCCAACCTCCCTTCTCCCAACTTTAAACCCCCCACCCATAAACATAAACGATGATTAATGATTATAATCAAGATAAGAAATGGTTAATTTAAAAAAAATCAAAAGAAATCATTAAAAAGATCAAAATTTCTTTGAAAATCTGTCAAAAAGCATAACAAAAAAAACTTCAGAATCTTGAAAATTAAGACTCACATTATTTATTTCGATTTAATTTCCAATTTCCATTTTTTTAATAAGTCGTTCGAATAAATGAAGGAATAAAAATAATAAAACATACCTAATAATTAAAAAAAAAATAATTAAAACAAAACAAAGAAAAAGGAAGGCATTTTGTAAAATAAAAAATTGTCCAGTGTTGACAACATAAAATGTATGAAATAAAATTCCCTTTCACTCATACTTTCAATATAAAATAAAATTTAGAACTTGAGTAATGAAAATAAAATTTAATGAATTTGATGTTCAAAAACGCGTTTTTTGGAATTTTCAACTGGTGTAGATTAATATTGTATACTGACTGATTCTTAGTTGACACACGTGACATTTTATCTAAAAAGGCGGGAACTTTGATAGTGGTTATCATTAAGGTTAAAAACAGGCGGCTAATAGTATCGAAATTTGAATTTTTTAAGTTTTTAAAATTAAATTTAAAGATGGACATGGACTATATTGATCCAGAAGATGAGTTCGAGCTTATGTATGGCGAGGAAATGGAGATGATGCGAGAAATGGAAGGTAAAAGAGTTTTTTTTTGATAAAACTGATGAGCGAGTTTTATGCCATGGTCCACGACGTTATTTGACCAGCTGGTTGTTATGGAATCCCTGAACCAGCTCGTTGCAATGGAATGCATTGAACCAGCTGGTTGCTATGGATTGCACTGGACCTGCTGGCTGTTATGGAATGCACTGAACCAGCTCGTTGCAATGGAATGGACTGAACAGCGTTGCATGGATTGCACTGGACCTCTGGTTGCTATGGAATGCTCTGAACCAGCTGGTTGTGACAGATTGTACTGAACCAGTTGTAACAATGTAATGCACTGAACCAGCTAGTTGCTATGGAGTGCATTGAACCAGCTGGTTGTGACAGATTACACTGGACCAGCTCAATGCATGTAATGCACTGAACCAGCTGGTTGCAATGGAATGCATTGGACCAGCTGGTTGATATGGAATGCCCTGGACCAGCTGGTTGCTATAAGTGCATTGAACCAGCTGGTTGCTATGGATGCTCTGAACCAGTGGTTGTGACAGATTACACTGGACCAAGAATGCATTGGACCAGCTGGTTGCAATGGAATGCATTGGACCAGCTGGTTGCAATGGAATGCATTGGACCAGCTGGTTGCAATGGAATGCATTGGACCAGCTGGTTGCAATGGAATGCATTGGACCAGCTGGTTGCATGGAATGCCCTGGGCCAGCTGGTTGTTATAGAATCCACTGAACCAGCTGGTTGTTATAGAATCCACTGAACCAGCTCGTTGCAATGGAATGTACTGAACCAGCTGGTTGCTATAGATTGCACTGGGCCTGATGGTTGCTATGGATTGCACTGGACCTGCTGGTGCTATGGAATGCTCTAAACCAGCTGGTGGCAATGGTATACACTGAACCAGATAGTTTCTATGGAATGCTGAACCAGCTGGTTGCTATGGAATACATTAAACCAGCTGGTTGATATGAATGCTCTGAACCAGCTGGTTGCTATGGAATGTTTTAAACCAGCTGGTTGCTATGGAATGCTGAACCAGCTGGTTACTATAGAATGCACTGAACCAGCTGGTTGCAATGGAATACACTGAGCTAGATACCATAGCCCAAGATGTAATCTAACCAGCTGGATGCAATAGACTTAATATAAGAGATATAATTTGAACTATTTCTTTAGAGGAAGCTGACAAGGACATCTATTCAAAGCCAAAGTCGAAGCGTAGTTTAGATTTTGACCAGCCTTCAACTTCCACCGGAGGATTCACCAGTTCGGACAAACCTAAAAACGTACACTTTTCTTCCTTTCCTCAAATTTTATTTTCAGCTCATTTTTTAGGCCGAAAAAGAAGACACAGATGAACCTCTTTTCCCTGAAATAGAGAAAACCCTCTTCCTGAATCCAGTTCTTTAGAATGTCTACCTTTAAATACATACAAAAGGAGCGTCAACGAACTTTTTGGCGACATAGAAGATTTGGATGATTTCTCCGACAGTAAGAAAAATTACAGATTTTTTTGGTACATTTTAAAAATTACAGCTCATTCAAAAGACGAAGAATTGATGAAAATTCAAAAGAAAAAGACAAGATTTTCTGATTGAAATGATTAAAAACCAAAGGAAAGAAGCTGCGAAGAAAGAAGTTCAAAAGAGATCCATATTACAAGGAGTATGAGTAAATTTAATTTTTTAATCTGCCATTCTCTCTTTCAGAATAAAAGACAAAAAATTAGAAGATTGTATAAGCACAAATGTTCCAAATGGCCTTTTGTGGCTGTCAGCACCCAGAATTCTCAACGTCTTTATTTAAAAATAAGGACCGAAGAAGACATTTCTCTCAGGTTTTAAAAACAAAAAATTTTTCAAAAACTAAAACTATTTTTGCAGATAAACAAATCTAAGCTTAAATTGAAAACAATGGGTTTGCTCGATTTGCCTTTTGATGTGCTAAAGAAGCTGCAATGAAAGAAGTAAGCGCATTTCATGATAGTTGTTAACCTAATTTTTTTCAGAGACAAAAGAAATATGAGAATACATCAAAAATAGATGATGTCGAAATTCCAAATCTTGAGAAAGATCTTTGGGTTGAAAGATACAAACCAAAAATTATCTTGAACTTTTAAGTGATGAGGTAGGTTTTATTTAAAAAAAAAAATATTTAGACTTTTTTTAGTCGACAAATCGCTCACTTCTTCAGTGGCTGAAGCTGTGGGATAAAGTAGTTTTTAAGCGGGATCCACCTGTTTTGAAAAAAATGGATAAATTTGAAAAAGGAACATTTTCGATGAGCATGATAGACCTATTCATAAAGTCGCTTTACTTTGTGGACCTCCGGACTTGGGAAGACAACACTCGCTCATATGATTGCTCGTCAAGCTGGTATCTTAATTTTTTATGCAAAAATTTGATTTTTTTCTTTTAGGATACAATATGGTGGAAGTAAATGCAAGTGATGACAGAAGCGCTCAAGTTTTTAAAGTCCAACTTGAAGCAGCGACTCAAATGAAGTCAGTCATGGGCTCAGATCCTAAACCAAACTGTCTTATACTTGATGAAATTGATGGAGCACCTCAGGTGAAAAAATAAACATATCAAATTCTTATTTTTTTAGGCGGCGATCGACTTTTTAGTTAATTTGTCACTGAAAATTAGATAAGAAAAAAAGAAAAAAAGTGGAGGGATTTTGAAACGTCCCATTATCTGTATATGTAACGACATTTATGTCCCAGCTCTACGACCTCTTCGACAAATCGCTTTCAACATCAGTTTTCCTTCCATATCTTCCGCCAGGTAAGCAAATGACTGCTTCTGCTTCTAAATAGCTTTTTTTTAGGCTTGGAGAAAGACTCGTTGAAATTTCAAGATCGGAGAAGATCTCAACGATTTAGGAACAATGATGGCGTTGAGCGAGAAGACAAATAATGACATTCGCTCTTGCCTATCGGTTTTGCATTGTTTAAAATCTAAAGCGGTAAAGTTTCACAGCCAAGTCCAGGCTGCCAATATAGGAATCAAAGATGTCCACAAGGCCTATTTTCTGTTTGGCAATCAATTTTTCACATCAGACTTAAAAGGTATATTGTTAATTTTCTTAAGCTTAAAAAATTTTTTTTAAGGAAAACATCGGAGAAAAAGGACGATTTTACGTTGAATAAAGGTAGGTTCAATGATTATAAATATTTAAAAACTTTTTTTAGGCTCCAGAACGTTTTGCGCTGTGTTCAAAGCTTTGGTGATTATGATCGCCTTTCTATGGGTGTTTTTGAAAATTATTTATTAATCCGTCCAAAAGATTCTTCGTTAAAACCTGCAAGTTTTTGATTTGGCTTATTTTGAATTTTAAATTTTTTTTTTAGATTGTGGAGTCTTTAAAATGGTTTCAGTATTTTGATATGAATTCTCAAAATATTCACTCTACTCAAAATTATACACTTTATCCTTATTTGGGGTATCCATTTGTAGCTTGGAATTTCTTTTGGCGACTGTCCACTGGCCTAAACTTCAATATCCTTCTGCTGCATATGAGGTTATTTTTAATTTATAGTATAACAAAACAGGGGTTAAAAACTGCTGGTTCATGAGAAGCCCATTACGCCTCAAGGCTGAATTAAAAACAAAAAAGAATCTTTAGGAGACAAAAGATAATCACTTTCTTCATTGAATCCTCCCCTTTTGTTGAGGCCGTCTCTCGAGTGTCCAGGGGTAATTGGGGCCTCTGATGAAAAGGACATTATGTAAACAAAAATGAAGAAAAAGGCCATTAGTCCTTTGGACTTGGGGTCGTTTCACGGAATAAAGAGGTGGTAATGACTTTTCTCAAAAGGAGGAAGGCCAAGTTTGCATTAAACATCGCCTCATTACTCGACTTCTCATCCCATTTCATTTCCCACCCTGAACCTTACAATATAACCCTTTTTTTTTTGTATCAACGTATAATATGTTTAACGTTTTTTTTTTAGTTCAATCAACGTCATCTAAGATACAAACATGTTCTCGATTTTTCATTATCAGGGATGCCAGCTCATCTTCAAGCTTACCAGCATAAAGAAAAACTTCTTTTAGACTCAATTCCATATTTAATTCACTTAATAATACCATCTCTTCGACCAGTAAGATTTGCATACAATTTTATTTTTCAACAATTTTAGGTAAGCGTTCAATTATATTCTCAAAAAGAACGAGCAGAATTAAATCGTGTGGTGAACATTATGGCGATTACAACCTTAATTATACTCAAGAAAGGACAATGGAAGGAAATTACGTTTTTAATTTAGATCCGTATGTTACTATTAAATTAATATAATAATTTTTTTTATTTTAAGGAATATTGAAGATATTGGTTTTTTTGGGGAGAGGCCAAGGGAGAGGATTTCGGCCATGCGGGAAGCAAATGGTTATGAAAGAAGTTGAGGCGGAAAAGTTACGAAGAGCTCAGGCGAAATGTGGGCAAATTACGAACGAAAAACGTCCGAACCAGAACATCCACTAGGTTAGTTTTTGTCAAAAAGAATTTTAGATGATGGAGTTCTTAAAATAATTATTGTGTTTAGAAGTCGACAAAGAAGTTAAACAGAGCTCACCAGTTGTTCCTAATCATTTGCAGAAGCTCACACCCAAAACTTTGAAGAAGAAAGTGGAAATGGTGAGTTCCTTTATTTTTAAGAAAAGAATGACTGAAAATAACCTAATGAGTGCTGCCAAAAATGTCCACTTTCCACCTGTAACTTTGAAACCTTCTTCCATCCTGAGATATTACTCTTTAACCTAAAAGTAATGAAGTCCCCAAAGTGCTAAAATAAGCGGCCTGATTGGTCGGGCAGCGGCTACTCTTTCTTCTATTGGCCCACCTCCTCCTCCGCTAAAGTGTATTTCAAGCGGCCTAATTTGAAACTAAAGCGGCTACCGGTCTTCTGTTGATCTGCTTTTCCCTTAGTGTAATCACGATGACGTCATTACGTATTCCTTTATAAATAAGGACTATTAGGGGGAAACATTAGTATTGGAGACTTCCAGTGTCTCACTAAGTAATTGTTAATATA